>CM037585.1:153978525-154221025 GCA_021018995.1 Chloranthus sessilifolius | reverse complement strand
GAAATTCCAATAAGAAGCTAAAGAATTTAACATGCCTTAATGTTTGGCAAAGACATGTAGTTCTTAGTGATGTGAACAACGAGCTTATCCATGAAAGCGGGTGCTATGTAAAACCCATCCATCGTGTTGTCGAAATTGTAACTAAAAACATTTACCATCACACCATCAAAATCGAATATTGTTCTACTATATGAGCCAATGAAAAAAAAACAATTTCAAATACTTGTTTTTGTTCCTTACGTGCGAAGCCCGGTGCTTATGTACTCATAGGAGCTCATAACGGCATCGTGAGTTCCCGCTCCCGTGGGAGCCTGGAAAAGCGAGTCCACCATTCCCTTTCCTCTAGTAATGTCCTGTTGATCATCCGATATGTCGTAGGCGAGCCCTTTCCACCTATCTTTGCCAGTCTGCTTTGTTTCTTCGATTTCGGCCACGATCTTAAAACTTCCTGCTGGAATCCTGGAGTGGACCAAACTAGAATTCACCTTCTTCAAGTTGGTACCCAAGAATGCCGAGCTCGGTACTGAAGTTCCCGTGCCGGAGTTGTGTAAGCTCAGCTGCAACAAAGAAAACCCCCTCTTCATACCCATAAAATCACTCAATTCAAACGAAATTAAAGACTCCATTTCCTCTTCAACTAACTAATTCAAACTTAAAAAAATATACCCAAAAGAGGAAATCCTCATAAATCAAAACACAGACGGATCATAAGAACAAGGAGAAAAGAAATATCTATTACCCATTTATTTTTATTTATTTATTAACAAAGAAGAAGAAGTAACCGATGATATCGACGAGAATCAAAGATGAGAAACGAGCAGAAAAGGGCGGGGAAAACAGCGTACCGGTGCTAAGTTAACAGCTCCAACAGTTGAGACGGCGGTAGCCATTGAATCTTGAGAACTGACGGTTGTGATCGAATGGGCTGGAAATGAACTGTAATCGCAGTGTGATTGAAGGTGGTGGAAATGGAAGACTTATAGTTTGCGTTGAGCGTCTGTTGCTTGAAATTATGTGGATTGGCTTACGAACCCCTAACGGCCACACAATGGAGATTGGATTTGAGACACGTGGCATCCATTGGAGGGAGATAGGTTTAAGATAAGTTGTTCAAATTTGGAGGTTTCCTCTAGAGAGTGGTTATGGTTTTAGGTTTTATCTTCTCCACTCAAATTAGAGCCATTTTCATGTACGATTATTAGCCAAAACATGCTTTATCGGAGGATGTGAACCATTCGATCTCGACATTTACATAAGGAGTTCACACTAAATGGAAGGTCCACACTCCATATTAATTAAAGTGTCCGAATTAGAGTCTGATGGGCATGTTTTGTGAGATCAGTTTAGTTTTATTATGAATGTGGATTGGATTAAACAAAATTGAGGCATGTGGCACTAGGTGACCTAGAAATCTGTATGTTGTGCCGATCTAAAATCAGATACCACAATATTGTATGGTTCTCGGGTGACCTCTCCGATTTTATTTCCATTCCTAGAAATGCGTCGTGATACGTAGTGTCCTCAATCACTTTTAACCCAGCATCAGGACTTCTCCCTATTCGATGTGGGATTATTATAATCGCCCCACTTTATAAAAGAGTCTTCATCGACTCTGATATCATTTTGTGATAACTCAGACTCACATTTTGCAATATTATCTAGTTTTCGGCTTAGGCCTCTGCCCCGATTTTATTTATGACATGGGCTTAAATCTCCATCGAAAATGCATCATGATATATAATATCCGCAATCACTTATAGGCAAGAGTCAAAACTTTTCCTTATCTGATGTAGAACTATCACATATGTCAAAAGTGTTATCTAAATATATAGTTAACCAGAGTCGGTCCCTAACTAAGAAGTGTTCAAGTGAAAGTAAGGTTTTTATTTCTTATTTTTGTTTATTCGTTTTCATTTTAAGTAGGAGATAATGAGAAAGAGGGATAAGGTGCACATTCCAATGTCATTTATATCAAGTCACCTTATACAGTTATATCAACTTTTGGCACTCATCCTATTTGATATGGACAATCGAATCCTTTGACCGGGTCATGGATTGTGCTTCTCTATATTTGGATAATCACGAACAATACTTTTTGTTGTTTGATTGGTTGGCTGAAAATATTTGATCAGGTGATTTTGATTTGAAATTTTTCCATAAGTTTATCTCAGTTTGATTTTAGAGATAGATTTGGGCATAGTAATAGTAAATATGTAGTTATGAATAAAGTGAAAGTGTTTTTAGTTGGATCACCAATCTCTTTTGACTGTGCTTGTATTAATCACCGTCACCATCACTATTACCATCACCATTAGAGCCTTATCTCGTCTGTATGGGTTTTTAAATTTCATCATGGGGATCTAACAAAAAAATTTATATTCGGCTGGCAACTTAAATCTATTCTCATCTGGGCTCGTAATAAAATTTAATAAAATGAGGATAAAACCGCTTCAGCTCAATAATTGGATGTGCCAAACAATTGTATCCATCCAATAAGTGGCCTACAAAAGATCATTAAGGAACAATTGAATTGCCTAAATTTTGGTCCAAAACTTTGATTTCGGTCCCCTCCGAAACCGAAACGAAAATTAAAATTTTGGTCATTGATATGGACAACATTCCAACCTCTATTTGCATCAACGAAATCTTTAAAAGAACCCACAGGCCTACGCATCATAAAAATTAAGGCACTCATTTTTTCACATCAGGTTAAAAAAAAAATCTTTCAGTGGTAGCACCCACAATTACTTTCACCCTCCATGTCACATTTCATTAATGGAGCTCACAGCAAGTTGGCTCTTTTCCTGTTTGATAGAGTTTTGAGGGACAAATAGTTTCTTAATGGTTGTTTGTTTATTGATTGATTGGTGAAAGTCGTAAGTAAAGTTGCAACTCGCCCGCATTAAGAAAGAAGAAAAGGGTACTTTGGGTACACCAAACAACAGACAACTAGTTGAGCCGACCTCAGAGATATACCCTATCTGTGGGCACTAACCGGGAGGCCTCTTCTTAATGGTCCACGGACCTCTAGGCTCTAGGCCTTGCATGCATTATAGATTACGGGAGCAGCATCACTTCGCTCAAATGTGTGCTTTATGCCGCACGCATATCACCTGACCGGGAACCGGGCATTAGCCAACGCAACCGTGTTGTTTTGTTTTTGTTTTCGCTTTTGAGGGCCATAAGGGGCTACCGTTTCTCTCCTTTGTGCTTACACAAGAAGGTTAA
Organism: Chloranthus sessilifolius; assembly: GCA_021018995.1. Classification (NCBI taxonomy): domain Eukaryota; kingdom Viridiplantae; phylum Streptophyta; class Magnoliopsida; order Chloranthales; family Chloranthaceae; genus Chloranthus; species Chloranthus sessilifolius. Next base: position 154,217,797 of record CM037585.1, on the reverse strand, counting down.
GCACATGATGTTAGAAGTTCCTATTTTGGTGGCCATCACTATGGTCAAACCCGTTGACCAGTGAATGGTATAAGATCAACCTTAAGATGTACAATTGCTATTCTGGTAAGTTTGAAGATAATAGGCAACTGCTTGTTGAGTCTTTCAGTTAAAGTATGATTGTGATTTCTAATCACACTATAATTAGCAATTTCAGTCCTCAATGGGATAGGACTCTTTGGCTATAAATATAAGGGATGCCTGGTTCCAACGATAGCTCGACGTAATTCAATCCTCCCTATTGGCGAGAGCATCCCCATTGTGCTAGGAGACATTGAACGCGAGAACATCGTTGAAGATCGGCAACCAACCATCGATGGCTAACGCTCAAGGTGCGCGTATTTATAGGTTATAAATTTATTGTTTTTGATTGATCATGCGCCTAGATCTTTAGGCTTAATTTTGGATGGTCGGATCGTCAGATTCATTTAGATTCCATCAATTGGTATCAGAGACATGATTGGCGTTATGATCGGTCAAAGCATTATAATACGCATTTATGTGGTGTAGAAGTTTTTTTTTTTTTTTTTTAATGGCTATTTTACAAAAAGAAAAAAAAATTTCTTGTCACGGTGGTTCTCGCCCACATCACTACCGAAGCCCGTCTGGCCAACCGGATGGTGATCGGACCTCGGTGACCATAGAAGGAAGGCCTTTTACCGCTCGCAAGTTCCAAAAAAAAAATTTGAACCGCCACCGATCCGCATCGTCGGCAAGACTAGGCAAACCGGATGGCGTACTAGACAACGTCAGTCACCATGAAGGGGAGGGCTGTTGTGTTGCAAATTAAAAATAAATAAATAAATAAATTTTGCTTCTTTGGGCAGTCCGGCCTTAAGTACTAGGCGATTGACTGGCAATGGCCGGACCAGCCAACCGACCCGGCAGAATGCCGGCACGGTGAGCGGTGGGCGTGGTGAGCTCGATCAGCATTGTGTAACTCAAAAAAAAAAAATCGAATGGGGAAGATGAAGCAGGAGAAGGGAGAGTTAGGGTGTTTGGATCGGATCGGTCCGTCCTGTCCCGATGGAGCCTAGTTGGCTGACCACCCATTCACCCGGCCTATTTGGCCTACCCGACCCGTCTGTTCCTTTTGAATTCTGCCCCGGACCCGTCTGACCCGTCTGGGCCTACTTGGCCCGACCGACCCAACCTGCCTGGGTCTTTTTCGACCCACCGCCAGGACCTCTAGACCCGAGCCTATTTGACCCACCGCCCAGGCCTGTCTAGACCGAGCCTATTTGGCCCCTAACCCGACCCGTTTGGCTCCGGACTGTCGACGGGAGGACCCGACCCACTGGGCCCTAGCCCCATTCGGCTCTGGGCCTACTTGGCCCACCCGACCCGCCTGGGCCTATTTGGCCCAATTGGCCCGCATGGCCCATTTGGACTATGGCCCGACCCACAGCCCGACCAACTGGCTGAGGCCCACTCAGCTCTTTTGGCCCATGTCCCTGACTCACATGGCCCGAAGCCCACCCGGCCACAAAGGCCCATGACCCGGTCCGATACACAGCGCACTTATGCCGACACTATTTTCTAATCTTCTCGGGCCTTTTCTGGGCTATTTACAGGTCCGATTTTCGGACATTATATATGCATTTTGACTATCTCGGACATTTCGGATCCGTTTTTGAGGTCTATTTTTGATAATGAGCTCTCTATTATAATATTTTCATGACCTGATGTTATTTCTTCCATTTTTTAATTGTGTAATCAATTTTTGTTCAAGTATCATTCATTAGAATTGGGTAGTGGAGGTTGTGCTCTACCACCATGGCTGGTACTTACACATTATAATGCTCGTTTGTTGTCTATTTTTGACACCTCCTCATAACACGGTTTGTGGTCTTCTAAAATATTATCAAACCTAATTTGAAAACATGGCTTGGAAAGATTCTTCTGCCCAACGGTGATGACCTTTCCTAGTGCCGTGGTTTTCATAGTGAGGTTTAACTTTGTCCAAAACCGTGTTACAAATCCAGTGCAAATGTGTAGTGAACGTTGGCGTTACAACATAAGGGATTCTTCTGCCCAACGGTGATGAATCACTTAATGTTATATGATGGCTGTGTTTCACTATTCATTATTTTGTGTGTGTGGGTACTGCTCGCGTGTTGTGACTCGACCCAACGGAGGGTCATAACGATGCAATTAGTACCACAATCATTAATAAAGACTGAGGAAGCGGCTAGTGTGTTATGACTCGACCCAACGGAGGCTCATAATGACACAAATTGTTTCTCAATAAAATCACATTGGTTTTACTTTTTATATTCCTTGACATATTTTAACTTTCGCGTCACATACTATAATTATAACCTTGTGGAATTGATAGTTACTTCGATTGTATGTGGACATAATAAAACCCTTAATTATTGTGCAGCATTGAACCCGTCTATCATAACCAGTATGATTGGTGGAATTGAACTTTTGAGTGGATCAAATTATAAGAAATGGAAGGAACAAGTTGCAATTGTTCTAGGCTGCATGGATCTTGACTATGCTATACGATCTGATAAACCCAAGGTGCTCACCGCTGATGCCTCGGCTGAGGATCTAGCAGTGAACCATACGGACTTAGAAAAATGGGATAGATCAAATCGTATGAGCCTCATGATCATAAAGAGTTCCATTCTTGTCGATGCGATTCGGGAGGTATTCCTGACTGCACCGCAAAAAGAATACATGCAAGCCATTAAGGAACAATTTCAAGGGACTTCTAAAGCCCTTGCGAGTCTAATTGTTAAAATGGGAACCATGAAATATGATGGTCATAGCGGCGTCCGGGAGCACATTATGAAAATGAGTGGCATGGCCACTCAATTGAAAGCACTGGACATGGGTTTTTCTGAGGGTTATCTTGTTCACTTCATTATGACTTCTCTTCCTGCGCAATTTGGCCCGTTCAAGATCAATTATAACACGCAGAAAGAGAAGTGGAAGATGAACGAGCTAATCGCTCACTGTGTCCAAGAAGAAGAACGACTTCGGGCTGAAAAACCTGAAAGTGCCCATTACGCCGCTCTTGGCCCATCGAAACGAAATTTCAAGCAAAAACTGGGACAATATAAAGGAAAGAACGTGAAAGCTCCTCCACCGGAAACCAAACAAGGAGAGGCTAGCACATCTACTTCTGGCATCAAGTGTCACTTCTGTAAGAAGAAGGGACACATTAAGAAGAATTGTCAGAAATACAGAGATTGGCTAGTTAAGAAAGGTAATGACCTTGCTTTTGTGTGTTTTGAATCACTTTATGTTGATGCTCCACGCAATACTTGGTGGATAGATTCTGGTGCAACTATTCACATAAGTAATTCAATGCAGGGATTTCGATCCAGCAGGAAGAAGGGACACATTAAGAAGAATTGTCAGAAATACAGAGATTGGCTAGTTAAGAAAGGTAATGACCTTGCTTTTGTGTGTTTTGAATCACTTTATGTTGATGCTCCACGCAATACTTGGTGGATAGATTCTGGTGCAACTATTCACATAAGTAATTCAATGCAGGGATTTCGATCCAGCAGGAAGCTAAGTAAAGGCGAACGTACCATCAAACTCGGGAATGAAGTAGAAGCAGACGTGGAGGCCATTGGGACTCTCCGTCTCATTTTAGATAGTGGTTTCATTTTGGATTTAGTTGATACTATTTATGTTTCCAGTATCACTAGAAACCTTATCTCAATTTCTAAATTGGATTCATTAGGTTTTGAATTTAAATTTGGACATAATATGTTTACTCTATTATTCAATTCCGATATTGTGGGTGGTGGCTCATTAATGGGCAATCTTTATCATTGAACTTGGATTCATCTTACGCCCAATCTTTAGTTTTATGCATGTGAATGATAAAATAAGTAAGAAAGCAACGAGCACTCGATAACTCCTCCATTTTATGGCATAAACGTTTAGGCCATATCTCTAAGGATAGAATGGAGAGGTTAATTAAAGATGATATAATTGATCTTTCGATTTCTCGATTTCAATACTTGTGTTGATTGCGTTAAAGGAAAACTCACAAAGACTAATAAGAAAGGGGCTCTCGGAATCGAGTTTCGGAAATAGTCCACATCGATATTTGTGGACCGTTTCCAACTCCCGCTATTGGTGGTCAAAAGTATTTTATTACCTTCATGATTATTCTCGTTTTGGTTATATATTTCTCATTCACGAGAAATCTGAGGCCCTGGATATGTTTAAAATCTATAAAGCTGAAGTTGAGTTACAACTCAATTCGAAGATTAAAATTGTGAGATCTGATAGAGGCGGAGTATTATAGTAGATATACTCAAGCGAGTGCAATCCGGGACCCTTCGCTACATATCTATAAGAGCATGACATTGTCGCTCAATACACCATCAGGGAACACACAGGCAGCGGTGTATGGTGAGAAGCATGTTATGCAACTCTACGTTGCCTACGTTCTTGTGGGGAGAAGCCTTGAAAACAGCGGTGCATATCCTAAATCGAGTTCCTAGTAAAGCAGTTCCCAAGACTCCTTATGAGCTATGGATAGGAAGAAAACCGACTTTAGGATATTTACACATTTGGGGCTGTTCTTTGAAAGCAGGTGTACAACCCACAATTAGGAAAATTGGACCCTAAAACTATAAGTTGTTATTTCATTGGTTACCCTGATAGATCAAAAGGCTACAGATTTTATTGCCCCACTCATAGTACCCGGATTGTTGAGACTAGACATGCAAAATTCTTTGAGGATCGTGAGATCAGTGGGAGTATAGAGCTTAGGAAAATCACTTTTGAGGAGAATCGGGTTATAATTCCTATCCCTTTTATCCAAGAAAAAGTGGCACCAACACCAGTTATTCAAGCCAGTGTTGATGCACCTGTGGCTATACCTATTGACACACCCCACATTGAGGAGGCTCTTGCTCCCATGGCGACTGCCACTGATCTACCATTGCGTAGATCAGAGAGAGCAAAGAAGCCTGTCATTTCTGATGACTATATAGTTTACCTAAATGAGAGTGAGTTTCATTTTGGAAAGGAATCAGATCCTGTTTCCTTTAGCCAAGCCATGAAGAGCGACAAATCCACTCAATGGCTCGAAGCCATGAAAGATGAGTTGGAATCAATGAAACATAACTCGGTCTGGGATCTTTGTGAGTTACCTAATGGAGTCAAGCCTGTAGGCTGTAAATGGGTTTTTAAAACCAAGCAAGACTCCAAAGGTAATATAGAAAGATACAAGGCCAGGTTAGTCGCTAAAGGTTTCACTCAAAACGAAGGAATAGACTATAAAGAGACATTCTCTCCTGTCTCTAGAAAGGAATCCTTTCGGATAGTCATGGCATTAGTAACTCATTTTGACTTAGAATTGCATCAAATGGATGTTAAAACTGCTTTTTACGAATGGCGACTTGCATGAAGATGTCTTTATGACACAACTGAAAGGTTTTCGGGTTGAGGGGAGTCATTTAGTTTGTAGACTCAAAAGGTCTCTATATGGTTTAAAGCAGGCATCTCGACAATGGTACTTAAAATTTCACGAAGTCATTTCAAATTTTGGTTTTAAAGAAAATACTATGGATCAATGCATATATCTTAAAATCAGTGGGAGTAAGTTTATCATCCTTGTTTTATACGTTGATAATATCTTACTTGCGAGTAGCAATTTGAGCATGTTATATGAGACAAAGAATTTTTTATCAAAGAGTTTTGATATGAAAGATTTTGGTGAAGCTTCCTACGTGATAGGAATTGAGATTCATCGAGATAGAGCCCGTGGCATATTGGGATTGTCTCAAAGAGCTTATATTGATAAAGTTCTTAAAAGGTTTAACATGCACAATTGTTACGCCTTTGTTGCCTGTCATTAAGGGTGATAAATTTAGTCTACTTGAGTCGGGATCGATCTGGAGAGAAAACAGATGGAGACAATTCCCTATGCATCGGCAGTTGGGAGTCTCATGTATGCACAAGTCTGTACTCGTCCAGATATAGCGTATATAGTTGGCATGCTTGGCAGGTACCAATGTAATCCTGGTTTGGATCATTAGAAAGCGGCTAAGAAGGATTTTCGCTATTTACAAGGGACTAAGGGACACATGCTCATATACAAAAGGTTGAATAACCTTGAAGTTATTAGTTATTGAGATCTTGACTATCTTTGGGTGTCAAGACACTTTCGTAGGTCCACATCGGGTTATATTTTTATGCTTGCGGTGGACCTATATCTTGGAAGAAGCGTTAAACAAAGCTGACTACTTAAATCCACTATGGAAGCGAAATTCGTTGCATGTTTGAGGCAACATGTGGCGATATGGTTGAGAATTTTATCTCGAGCTTGAGTTGTTGATACTATTTCAAAGCCGAGAATTAATGACAATTCATTAACAGTTGCTATCTCAATAACAACAAGATTAGTGGGGGTTCCAAATATATTGATATAAAGTATCTTGTTGTCAGGGAGAAAGTTCAGAATCAAATTGTATCTGTTGAAAAGATAAGTACGACACTCATGTTGGCTGACCGTCTCACTAAAGGTTTATCTCCCACGCTCTTTTTGGAGCATGTTGCGCGCATGGGATTAACGGATAATTTGGATAGCCTTTGAGAGTGGGTATATGCGAGTGAATACATTTGTTTAATTGATTCAGAAATAAAATTTATTTATTTGCTTTTCCATTTTTATGCAAATAACTCCTTGGAACATATGGTGCCAGTAGATGGCAATAAAGTAGGACCAATATTAGATTGCGTTTACATGTAATCACCATTCAGTTATGTAAACTTACAATCTATGTGAAATCATACTAGTTGGAATCCATGTCGGTGATGACTTCCAATAAGTAACTGATGAGCGGTCATATATCGATGATATGATATGTTGACTACATTGATTCTATGTTGAAATTCTCACTGGACCGGACTGATAATAAAGACTTTGATTGAGATTGATTGTGACTTACCATTCAAAGAAAGTTAGCTAACATTGGGTACTCGGAGTTTATTGACATAGTTTGGCCAAGTGGGAGACTGTTAGAAGTTCCTATTTTGGTGGCCATCACTATGGTCAAACCCGTTGACCAGTGAATGGTATAAGATCAACCTTAAGATGTACAATTGCTATTCTGGTGAGTTTGAAGAGAATAGGCAACTGCTTGTTGAGTCTTTCAGTTAAAGTATGATTGTGATTTCTAATCACACTATAATTAGCAATTTCAGTCCTCAATGGGATAGGACTCTTTGGCTATAAATATAAGGGGTGGCTGGTCCCAACGATAGCTCGACGTAATTCAATCCTCCCTATTGGCGAGAGCATCCCCATTGTGCTAGGAGACATTGAACGCGAGAACATCGTTGAAGATCGGCAACCAACCATCGATGGCTAACGCTCAAGGTGCGCATATTTATAGGTTATAAATTTATTATTTTTGATTGATCATGCGCCTAGATCTTTAGGCTTAATTTTGGATGGTCGGATCGTCAGATCCATTTAGATTCCATCACATGATTCTAGCTTACCCATTTTTTTTAAAAAATATATTGCTCATGTTGCCCGGATTATCCATTAAATAATAAAGGGTTTTTTCCAAATAACCTCCTATGTTATGCTTAAATTATATAAAACCCCTTAAGTTATGCTTATTTACACTTGCCCCCCTACTTTTATGTTTCGTTTATAAATAGCCCCTACCGTTAAATGACAGTTAACTAGGCGTTATTTTTTTAATTAAATGACTTGTTTGCCCTTACTTAACATTATATACAAACTTACCATAGTATTTTTCCCAACTTTGACCGCATTTTAAATGGTAGATAAATATCAGATCTTGCCCAAATTTTTTGGGTGGAATATGACTGATCTCCTATAAGTTTCCGTGTTACTTGATTTTTGATTTGGATGTCTATGATGCTCGCTTGACTCGTGGGTAGCGCTAAAATGCTATTTCCGTTTGTACCATTCCGACCCTACCATCGTTACGAATCAATTGGGTATCATAGACATCCAAATTGAAAATCAGGTAACAAAGCAACTTAGAGGAGATCAATCATATTCCACTCAAAAAATTTGGGCAGGATCCAATGCTTATCCACCGTTTAAAATGCAATCAAAGTTGAGAAAAATATAATAGCTATATATATATATATATATATATATATATATATATATATATATATATATATATATATATATAAGGGCAAATGCATCATTTAATTGAAGAAATAACACCTAATGAACTGCCACAATGGAAATAGACATAACTCAGGGGGTTTTATGCAATTTCAGCATAAAACCCAATAATAATAAATAAATAAATTTGTAAACGTAAGAACCTGTGAAACAAAAAAATGCTTGGTTGTATGAGAGTTTGACGCTACGTGTAGTGAGCCCCTCGTACGTTGCCTACAGTATGCATAGCGTAGCGGGAGAAATAATTGTCATTCAACATTTTGTTGCATCAAACAGGTTCAGTACACATTGAGTTAGTACGTGTAATTGCTATGGTGGAATCAAACGGCTCCCTTTATTTTGCCGTTACATGTGATAAAGGCATTATACGCATTGAGACTACCAACGATCAAACACCGCCGTTAGACTTTTAGGGCTGAATAAGCATATTATGTAATTCAGCAAAACAGGATCCATCTGAAAAACAATTTGATTATTACACTAAAATTGTAATAAACCAAAACGAAAATACTCGGTAAAACCGGATGGGCACAAAATTCTGGGAAAATATTTTTTTTCTATATTTTTATATATTTCTATTTAGGGGAGCCAATACCTGCACCCAAAATATAAGTCATTGTACCAACTAAAAAAAACAATAAGATTAAAAAGGGGTACAGAGTGGCAAAAATACTTTCACCCCATTTAAAATCATTCTATAAGATTAAAAAAAGGTGCATGTTCTTAGTCGTTCTTTTTTCCTCTGTTTTGAGTCATGTTTCATCTTACCCTGCGGGGGTAAGGACGTATGCCTTATCCAACTCATAACTAAATTGACTTGCCCTTAACCTTGCAAACTAGCCTAACATGACCCCTTGTTTTTTTTATTTACATATTAAACATTGGGTGGGGTCGGCGAGACTTAAGGGTATAAATTCAATTAATTAAACCAAAACTAAAATTTCGGTTTCGTTGTTAGTTCACCTAAAATCGAACCCTAAATAAAAATTCAATTTCAACTAATCAAACTTCTTACTCCCCTAAACCCAAATTGAACCTAACTGATCCAATTTTGATTTCGATTGCTTTGGTTCGATTTTCCATTTTCTTCATATTTTTTTAGTGGCTCATTTTTTTTATTTTAATTTGAGTGCGATCATATAATGCTCCTGTAAGATAATACTCACTTTTTTTTTGTTTTATGTGGGATGCAATAACGAATTGTTGGTGCAATCATTGAAATGGTGCAATAGCTTATATTGGAAAGCAAGTATTGGCTCCCCTATTTAAGTGTAATAATAATAAGGTGCTCTAAAAGCGTCCACGTGTGCAACCCTTAAAAACGGTTGATTATGTCGGATTTGATGATGGAAATTGTGTTATCACCCCAATCTTTCGCACAATGGATCTTGAGATCATTTCGCACCTATCATAAGGTCATTTTTTTATTCCATATATCACATATCCCCAAGAAATGCCCTTTGTGCACAATGGCACACATAACACTCAAATGTGATTTTAGGGGCATATTTTGGGGATCTGTAAATTGTGGAGTAAAAAATTGACCGTCTAGGTGCGACATGATCTCAAGATCTTTTTTATGGAAGATCTAGGTGAAACACGATCTCCATTATTTGATATGCTGAAATCAAGGGCTTTTAATGGGTTTCGACGTAGGCGCTTTTAGAGAAGAGGGGCGTTTAAAGCTACCCTAATAATAATCTAATTTTATTTCAAAGGAATCATATTTTGCTGAATTTCCTTAAACATATTGGGATTAATAGGACAATTAATCTAATTTTATTTATTTTGCTGAATTTCCTTATATAAATGGGGATTAATGGGGCAACATTGACCTGTCCAATGTCAACCTCATAGGTTCAGTGGGTATTTTAAGAGTCCTGGTGACGGAAGTCAAGCTTTTAATCAAGAGTCGATGGGGGATGTTGGATCTATTGATCCAAGCACACCAAACTATTTGCCCTAGGATCTAGATGTATGATCAATCAAAACAATAAATCAACAATCCATAGATTGAAATATATGTGCGTACCTAATTGAAAAACCCAATTATTAGTTGTTTATTCTCTCAAATTCACCGAATTAGCAACTATTACATCTCAAGATTGATCTTACATCATTCATCGGTCAACGGATTCATTATATTAACAGCCACTAAAATAGAAACTTCTAACAGTCTCTTACCTGAACACACTATGTCAATAAACTCCGATTACCAAATATTAACTAGCTTTCTTTGAATGACAAATCTTAATCAATTTTAATCAAAGTCTTTATAATCAGTCTGGGCCAGTGAAAATAATAACACAAAATCAATGTAGTCAATGCACCATGTCATCGACACATGACTGTTCATTAGTTATCGTATTAGAATTTATTACCGACATGGATTCCAACTAGTATGATTTCACATAGATTACAAGTTTACAAACTGAATGGTGATTATATGTAAACTCAATCTATTATTGGTCATACTTTGTTGTCATTTATTGGCACCATATGTTCCAAAATCTTATTTGCATAAAAATGGAAAAACAAATAAATAATCTTTATTTTCGTATCAATTAAACAATGTATTCACTCTTATACATCCACTCTCAAAGGCTTTCAAAACTATCATTTAATCTTATGCGTGCAACGTGCTCTAAAAAGAGCTTGGGAAGTAAGCCTTTACTGAGAGGGTCAACCAATATGAGTGTCGTACTGATCTTTTTAACAGATACAATTTGATTCTGAACTTTCTCTCTTACAACAAAATATTTGATATTAATATATTTGGGACCTCCACTAGAGTTGTTATTGGAGATGACTATCGCAAAGGAATTGTCATATAAGATTCTCAGTGACTTTGAAATACTATCAACAATTCGAGCCCTGAGATAAAATTTCTCAATCATATCGCCTCATATGTTACCTCAAAACATGTAACAAACTCTTCTTCCATAGTAGATAAAGGAGTCAGCGCTTGCTTAATGTTCTTTTAAGATATAGGTCTACCTGCAAGCATAAATATATAACCCGGTGTGGACTCACGGGTATCTTGACACCCAACATAGTCGACATCTGAATAACTAATAACTTCAAAGGTATTCAACCTTTTGTACGTGAGCATGTATCCTTTTGTCCCTCATAAATAGAGAAAAATCTTCTTTACTGTTTTCCAATTATCCAAATCAGGATTACATTAATACCTACCAAGCATGCCAACTATATACACTATGTTTAGACGAGTACAAATTTGTGCATACATGAGACTCTCAAATTACCGATGTATAGGGAATTGTCTACATCTACTTTCTTTCTAAATCGATCTTGAGATTCTAAAGTAGACTAAATTTATCACTCTTAGTCACAGTGGCAACAGTAGCAGAGCAATTATGCATGTTAAACCTTTTGAGAATTTGATCAATATAAGCTCTTTGAGACAATTCCGATATGTCACGCACTCTATTTCGATGAATCTTAATTCCTATCACATAGGAAGCTTCACCAAGATCTTTTATATCAAAACACTTTGATAAAAAGTTCTTTGTCTCATGTAACATTCTCAAACTACTACTTGCATGTAATATATCAATATCATACAAAACAAGGATGATAAACTTGCTCTTACTGATTTTAAGATATATGCATTGATCTACAATATTTTCTTTAAAATCAAAGTTTGAAATAACTTCGTGAAATTTTAAGTATCATTGACGAGATGCCTGCTTTAAATCATATATAGACTTTTTGAGTCTACAAACTAAATGGTTCTCGCCCTCAACCAGAAAACCTTTAAGTTGTGTCATAAAGACATCTTCATGTAAGTCACTATTCAGAAAAACAGTTTTGACGTCCATTTGATGTAAGTCTAAGTCAAAATGAGCTACCAATGTCATGACTATCATGAAAGATTCCTTTCGAGAGATAAGGAAAAATGTCTCTTTATAGTCTATTCACTCTTTTTGAGTGAACTCTTTAAATGGTCCTGGATTGCGACATATTTCGGAGTATCTACTATAGTACTTTTCACCTCTAATAGATCTCATAATTTTAATCTTCGAATTGAGTTGTGACTCAACTTCAGACATATTCAGGGCCTCAGATTTCTCATGGATGATAAATATATAATCGAAACGAGAATAATCATCAGTGAAGGTAATAAAATATTTTTGACCACCAATAGCAGGAGTTGGAAACAATCCACAAATATCAGTGTAGATTATTTCTAACAAATTCGTGCTCCTGATAGCTCCTTTCTTATTAGTCTTCGTGAGTTTTCCTTTAACACAATCTACACAAGTATTGAAGTCAGAAAAATCGAGTTCATCGATTACCTCTCAATTCTATCTTTAGATATATAACCTAAATATTTATATCATAAAATGGAAGAGTTGTCAATTACTTATTTTCATTTCTTACTATCATGACTAACTTTATCATCCACATGCATAGAAACTAAAGATTGGGCGTAAGATGAATTCAAGTTCAATTTATAAAGATTGCTCACTAGTGAGTCACTACTCACAATATCATAATCAAATAATAGAGTAAATACATTATGTCCTAATGTAAATTCAAAACCTAATGAATCCAATTTAAAAACGGATATAAGGTTTCTAGTGATATTTGGAACGTAAATAATATCAACTAAATTCAAAGTGAAACCACTATCTAAAATAAGACGGAGAGTCTCAATGACCTCCACGCCTACTTCTAGTCTGTTTTTGAGTTTGATGGTTCGTTCGCCTTTACTTAGCTTCTTCTTAGATTGAAATCTCTGCATTGAATTACTTATGTAAATAGTTGCACCTGAATCTATCCACCAAGTATTACATGAAATATCAACATAAAGTGATTCAAAACACACAAAAATTAGGTCATTACCTTTCTTAACTAGTCAATCTCTATATTTCTGACAATCATTCTTGATGTGTCCCTTCTTCTTACAGTAATGATACTTGATGTCAGAAGTAGATCTGCTAGCTTCTCCTTGTTTGGTTTTCGGTGGAGAAGCTTTCACATTCTTTCCTTTATATGATTCATTCTTTCTCTTGAAATTTTCTTTCGATGGTCTAAGAACGGCATAATGAGCACTTTTAGATTTTTCAATCCTAATCTTTCTTCTTTTTGGACACAGTAAGCGATTAGCTCATTCATCTTCTATTTTTCTTTCTGCGTGTTATAATTAATCTTCAACGGACTAAATTGTGTAGGAAGAGAAGTCATGATGTAGTGAACATGATAACCCTCAGAAAAGCCCATGTCAATTTCCTTTAATTGAGCCATCATGTCACTCATTCTCATGATGTGCTCCTGTACCCCACTATGACCATCATATTTCATGATTCTTATTTTAACAATAAGACTACTGGCAAGTGCCTTATAAGTCCTCTGAAATTGTTCCTGAATGGTTTGCATGTATTCCTTTATATTATACGAGTCAGAAATACTTCTCTGGATCGCATCAGTAATTAAACTCTTTATAATCATAAGACTCATACGATTTAATTTATCACATTTTTTCAAATCCGTATTGTTCACTTCTAGATCCTCAGTCGAGGCATCGGCAATGAGTACGTTGGATTTTTAAATCGTATAGCATAGTCAAGATCTATACAACCTAGAACAATTTTGGCTTGTTCCTTTCATTTGGTATAGTTTGAGCCACGCAAAGATTCAATTTCACCAATCATATTAGTAATAGAAGATGAATTCAATGCTACACAATAATTAAAAGTTTTATTATGTCAACATATAATTGTAGTAACTATCAATTCCACAAGATTATATTTACAGTATTTTACACAAGAGTTAAATTATGTCAAGGAATATAATAAAAAAATAAAATCAATCTGATTTTAATGAAAAACAATTTGCATCATTATAACACTCTGTTAGATCAAGTCATAACACACTAGCTACTTCCTCAATCTGTATTAATGATTGTGGTACTAATTGCATCGTTATAACACTCCAATGGGTCGAGTCACAACACGTTAGGAGTACTCACACACAAAATAATGAATAGTAAAATACAACTATCACACAACATTAATTGATTCATCACCATTGGGTAGAAGTTATCCCTCAGGTTGTGATGGCAACGTTTACTATACACTTTCACTGAATTTGTAATACGACATTTTACAAAAATAAGCAGCACTATAAAAATCACAGCACTAGGAAAAATCATCACTGTTGGGCAGAAGAATCCTTTCAATCCATATTTTTTATTTTGATTTGATAATATTTTAAATGATTACAAAAGTGATTAAATAATAATAAAAAATAAGTTACTTAAAAGATGCAAGTAGGCAAATCTAACTTATGTGATGGGTAAGTGACAAAAATTAATAATAATCATAGATAACATTATATAAGTACCAGCCTTAGTGTTAATACACAACCTCCAATATCCAACCTTATATCTCCTCACAAACCTAACACCCAAAAAGTAAATAAGGACCTAAAAGTGAAAATATCCATTTAATAGATAAATAGATAAGTCAAAAGTTATGCAATATCCATACTATTCCCCATAGCATACCTGTAAAACGGCACATCTTTAATACATCGGGTAGAAAAAGAATCGCACATCTCGCTAAGTTTAGGGACTGAAAATCCAATCAAATCAGATTTGACTTGTATATGTTACTTAACAAAAATAAGCACTCAAAATCATATGGGCATTTTAATGGTGGAAGATTACTTAAAAAAAAAAACACTCACGCCGAGAAATCCTCTTCTAAATAGGTTGGGCTAATCTCTAATTTCTTTAGGGAAACTAACACTAATATTTTCCAAATCACAAGTGAATAAAGTCAGATCTCCAGCAATTTTAATACTTAGAAGACAGAAGCCATCAACAAACAAAGAGACCAAAAACTCTCCAAATAGTAACTCAAACTGAGTAAAAACACGGACTTATCAACAATAACAATCCCATAACATATCAATGCAAAGAAGTACTCGCGTTCGAGAGAATCTCTTTAGTCGACTTGGAAGAACTTGTGAACCTCTTTCCAAAAATTTCTATTTTGGTGCAAGGTGGAATTCGGATGCAATTTCTCAGCCATGCCCTATGACACGTCCAGGAGGATAAAACTCTACCTAAGACCCGACAACAAATCATTGTGGATAAAATCGACATGACGGTAGGTGCTCGCCTATTTCGTCATTCTACTTCTCATTGTTCCCATCAATCATGGGCCAATCCAATCTTTAATACCAATTATTAGATCAATAGAGCACCAAAATATTTTCCCTAAGATTAGACGTATAATCAATCAAAACAATAAATTAATAATCTATAAATTGAAATATATATATATATATATATGCGCATCTTATCGCGAAGATCGTGATGATTATGACTTTACCAAAAGCTTTAAAATAAAAGATCTCTAACTCCTCTTGAGTGTGAGCCATAGAAGATGAGTTTCCGCTTGGATTTTCAATGATCTCCTCGTTCTCAATACTTTCGAGCAAAATGAGGATGTTTTTGGTAATAATACTTCCGAGCAAAATAAGGATGTTTTTGCTAATAAGGAGGGTTGAAGTGTATCGACCAATCGTTGGGACCAAGCATCTCTTATATTTATAATCAATGAGTCCTTTTCATTATGGACTTAAATTACTAATTATATTGTGATTAGAAATCACAATCATACCCTAACTAAAAAACCTAAGAAAAATTTACCTGATCGACCCTGTCAAATACACATTTTCCGTCAGAGACCCTATATTTTCACATTTAACCAAATCGATCAGCTCCAAGTCGAGCAAATTCCAGCTAGCACAAAAAGTCAGAAATACCCCTTCTTACACTTTTTTCCATTCTACATAGTTTAAAATTTTGCACTTGTTTATATTTACGCGATATGAAACATGATCTATGCCGTCTGATTTGAAGGCCCCAATACAAAATCGATTGTGCCAAAGATAGACACGAAAAAAGGTGATATCGCCTCTTAAAATAAAAATAAATAAATAAAATTAAACAATCGAAGCCGACTCTTTAATCAGTTGATAGCGACTTTTGAAACAGTTAGTACCCATTGCTTAAAGAGGCGACATCAACTATTTAAATAGTCGTCATCGACTTCTTAGACAATCGATCATTATTGTTTAGACAGTCGCCATCGACTGTATTAAAAAAAAAAAAAAATTGTTTTACAGTCGATGGCGACTATCTAAACAGTCGCCATAGACTATTTAAAAAAAAAATTATTTATTTTTATTTTAAAAAAATTTTTTTACAATCGATAGCGCCTGTATAAACAATTAATGTCGCCTCTTTATGCACTCGGTACCAACTGTTTAAAGAGTCGGCACCGACTATTTAAAAATAATAATAATAATAAGTAGCGATATCAGCTTTTTTTTCGTGTCTATATTTGGCACCATCAATTTTATATTATGGCCTTCAAATCAGACGACATATATATCATTTCACATCGTGTAAATATAGAAAAGTGCATATATTTAAAGTTTTAAACTAAATATAACAAAAAACAGTGTAAGGGGTATTTCTGACTTTTTATGCTAAAAGTCAGAAATATAGGGTTCGACTAAAAGCTGATTGGTTTGGGTAAAGGTTAAAATATAGGGTCTCGGATAGAAAAGGTGTATCTAACAGGGTCAATCCAATATATTTCCCAAAATTTAATTATTAGTTACTTATTCTTTCAAATTCACGGAATTAGTAACTATTACATTTCAAGATTAATCTTACATTATTCATCGATCAACGAATTAATTATAGTGACGGCAACTAAAATAGAAACTTCTAACAAGGGAATGTAAGATTGTTTAGCTTTGAGATCCTTAAACGTCTACTTTTCAAAATGGAGTTTTGACTCTAAAGAGAGTCGTTCCCTATCCAAAAATAGAAAACGATAGTCCCCTCGTATCTTCATTCCAGATGAAAAGTTGACGATAGCAGTTTTTGGCAGCCTTAGTATGTGAAAGTAAATTTTCAGAGGTTGAGGAAGCGTCAAAGGAGAATAAATCCTTATGAAGTAAAATTTAAAATAAAATAGCACTAGAATGAAATTTTAAAAAGGGTACTGTTATGATTACCTCAAAAGGCTACTTTTTCATCCCATCTCCTCCACCTGATATGCATTGATTGACTGCCTTTGAATTAGATGGTAGAGGTCATTTTTCGTCCACATCTTTTGTATAACGAATCTATGGATCGTGAGCGTACCATCAGACGGTCAAGTTTTTTATTACACTTGACACACATCTCAAAAAGTGAAGCTAAAATATGCTTGGGCATGATGGGGTTATGATTTTAGGGTCACTTTTTGAGATGTGTGCCATGTGCAATAAAAAATCGACCATTTAATGATACGCCCACAATTCATAGATCCATTGTGCAGAAGATGGGGATAAAAAACGACCTCCACCATCTAATTCAAAGGCGGTCAATACATGCCGGCTGAAGAAGGTGGGAGTGAGAAAGCAGCCTGGTGGGGCGAGTATAATGGTACCCTCTTTAAAAAGGTACTGATACTGGTACTGGTATTCTTTATGAAGTCAATAAAACCAATTTGAGGGGTACCCTTCCTCATCCCTGCATTCTCCAGCAAACTCAGCCGTCACTCTAACCAATCAACCCACTAGATTCTATGGCCTAAGCCCAACTATTACATGGACAACAACTCCCAAGAAGACTTACAAGCCGAGCTCAAAATCATGTTCAGATTTGGTTGTCGACGTAGTTGTCTATGGCGTGGGAATTAAAAGAAGTGTGCTCCTGATTAAAATAGTTTTTGGATGTTTCAAACAGGAGTCAATTGGTCTTCCGTAAGTGTTTCATGCATTTGTGTAGAAGGGGATGGTACCAAGAGAAGAATGCAGAGGCAAAATTAAACCACAAACAAATCAAATAACCGCATTACAAGCGAACCACACATGGATACGATATGGCTATTATGATAAATGATGATAACGCTCCCTCAAAGCTGAGGACAAAAAGTTTCAAGGACGTAACAGAGAGAGAGAGAGAGAGAGAGAGAGAAGCTAAAGCTAATCACATTCCAGATATCTCTTTCAGACATTTGGGTATGACTCTTTGAAACCCGAAAACAAACCCAAAAAATAACTTAATTTGGTCTATGCTTACCAGAGTTCCAGCTACACAGTAATGATGGTTTTCAAAGGGAAAAAGGGAAGGACTGAGAAAACAATTGATAGTCTTATCATATACTTGGAATATATATTTTTAATAATAATTATTATTATTATCATTGTATATTTGAAATAATTTTGGGAAGAGACTAAAACAAAACATCATTTACAGTGAAAGATAATATCAATCTCAAGCAGTCAGTCATTCTCTAAAGCAATCTAATTCCACCCACACTATTCACTAAGTTCCTGGAAGAATCAAACCCTCCTACACCCAAAGGGTATAATTTGTTCCCTGAGTAGCAACCCGGATAGTGGGGAAATGACGCTTGCCAAGAAAATCAAAAGTCAAAATCTCCTGTTGCCTGTGAAAAAATCACTCCAAAAAATCAGTTCGGATAAAAAGAGGAAAATATTGTAAGCATGTTTCATAGCACGTATTTCAATCCATTTTTTCAGAACTCAAAACCTATCAAAAACCCATTCACAAATGTGAAATAAAATAAGCAAATTCGGAATGCACAACTGTCAAACTTCTACAAAAAGATTTGGCTTCATAACTTACCGAGAAAAATATTTTTTTAATTTGGAAATTCTAACTAGATATTCAACTGTGGTCCATCTAGTGCTGCGACCCATTCTAAACATGTTCCAGGATATCCATATCGGTAGCATTTGCATTTGCAGAAAAATCAAACCCATTATGTTTTGGAAAGTGAAGGATGGAAATCTTTCCTTCAATTCAACCTTCTACAAGAATCACATTCTTCTGGCTAGTTTCTGACCCCGGACAGAACAGAAAAGTTGCATGCAAGTGGTCTTCGGACTTGGCAAGGTACAAGATACAAAGGGCCTCACTTTGAGAGGGTATGATGCCTCTCTCTGTACCGTGTATAGTTCCCTGTTCCAAATGAATTTAAGCCCCCCCAAAAAAAATCGATGACCAGGTATCCGGGCCTCTTAGAGCACCCTAATAAGTCTCTGGGCACATGCAACACCCACACCATCACATGTACCAAGTAAGTAGGGATAAATCCCGGGAGGCTACACAACTTGGTCAAACATTAGCATATGAGAATCAAAGACCCCTACAACGCACCTTACTGAAAAGAATATCCTTACTGTTGAGACGCATTATACCATCCTTCAGCATGCACCTCCATCTGCTCTTGGTCCGTGTCACCTACCAAAATTGAAGGAAAGAACATCCACAATGTTGAAAATGAAACGGCAGCAGAAAGAACATAGAAAGAGAGCAATTACCTTATCAAACTGAGCCAGAACTAGATGGTTCGTATCAGGCTCTTCCTCTTCTTGCTCCAGATCACCAAAATCATCTTCGTCATCGTCTTCATTTAAGGGTGGCTCATCATCATCCTCAGCTTCATTGTTATCTACTTTTGGGGTACCAATAATGAGGGGAGATTGTAGGTCTATGATTTATCACAAGCACACACATGATCAGCATATGATAATATCATGACAGGGTAAGATCAAAATACTCGCTTTTATCTACAAAATTTACCATAGTCTGCTGGTGCGTTATAGTCCTCGTTGGCGACTCCTTGCAATTGCAACAACTTAAAAAAAAGAAACGCAATACAAAATAGGTAAAAAAAATAAGAGGAAAAACAAAATAAATATTGAAGATATAGGTGTAAAAAACATAGTTCATTGGAGGTTCGATAATTACGTCATCATAACCATCATGGATCCCATCCTGCTGTGGAATCCTTGGGGTAGCACTTAAATCTCTCATTGACAGTATCTCTCCATTTGTAGCTACTTGGCCAAGTCTGCTTGAATTTTTATCTTGTTTGACCTAAAAACCAATAGCGTGACCACAGGATTATTAAACTATTTACCACAATTCAGGATAACAAACTACATGACCACTAAGAAATTTTATTTTTTTTTCTGATCGATAACAGGGTAATTTTATTGAATCAAACGAGGAAAAAGTACAAAAAACAGCGAGATGCTGCAAGCAAAAGCAAAAAAAGAAACCCCAACCTTACGCGGAAAAAAAAGCACTCACCCTCAAACAAATAGCCCAACCAAGCAAAATAAGCTAGCCCTTATCAACACAAGCAAAATAAGCTAGCCCTTATCAACACAATCCGAGAATCAATCTACCAAATTATCCCATTCTTCAATAGGATTAAAGGACTCTAAACTTTCTCCCAGGTGAGCATGGGCTAAAATGCCGGAAAACCGGTACGTATCGTCCAGTCAAAAAACCGGTACGTACCGGACGATACGTACTGGAACAGTAGTGTACCGGACGATACATTCAATGTATCGTCCGGTATTTGCAATACAAATGAGCGATACGGTACATTTAATGTACCGTATCGTCTAATACGTATCAGTATCGGACGATATTTTGATCCATGCAGGTGAGCCAAACAAACCCAATAAGTGACCAGTTTATGATGATATCATTGACCAAAGACATCCAACATAGCAATCCAAGAAGCTTCAGTGACCCATACACAGATCCCTAATAATTGTTTAAGAACAAATGTAAAAGGGTACAAAATCAACATGTGCGAATCTGATTTTTCATTTGGTGAATTTTCCATTTGGTAGACCTGAAGCCTAACACAGTAAGAAGGAAAAGGATCTTAAATTAAACCTGATAAACGTAATATATGGCCATCAACAGGAAGACACTACTTCCAATAGAAGAATTGGAACTAGAAGATTCAGAATTGACGGAGTTCTCAGTAGAAGTATTCAGGGAATTGCATCCAAGGTAGTCAACCAAGAGGTGAGGCATTAAGGAACCCACGTCACCAAGGCAATCAAATTTAATCATTTCCCATCTTATTTTGCTTAATGATGCCATCTATGTCGCTGCATACACATTATTTATGTACAAATTCAACATTTTGTGAAATTTATGTTTACTCAAGGAAATATCTTGCACGATATCATTCTCTCATGGCTGCCAGCTAGATTTTCTTTTTAAGTTATTATCTCTAATTCAGTAACTTTCATTAGATTAATGAAAATTACAGTAGATCAAAGAAGCCCACTGAGACAATTTTTTGACATCTATAACCTAAATACTGCCTTTTTTCACGTCCAAAAATAAGCATGTAATGCATCCAACATTAACACTTGCTATTCATACTTCCAACCTGGATACAAGACCTGCTGACCTAAAACTTGAGGAGTGACCGTGTGTATCATGGTTTGAAATCTCACCTGAGACAAGACATCTCGGGGGAGACGTATCGTGTCTGGGGCCTTAGCGAGACGAGATTCTGCTGTGATTTGTTCCAAGATCAACATCAAAAATATCATTTTTATATTACAATTTATATAAGGTGTTAGGTCTACTACTCATTCTCTGTGTACACAAAACACTATTTTATCTTACGGTATCTTATCTATGTGATGATCTCTTGAATGGCTTCACGCTGTGTCCAAATCTATGCACGCTTATATCACTATTATTTTTATTTTTTAATGGCTAGTATTGAAGATACTTGATCGGACAGTATACAATTGAGTTATAGGTGTGATGCTTTATCCCAAATATTTGCCACATGGCATAACAGTGAAGTATTCTTTAATGGTGCATGATCAAACGCCTATTTTAATAGTGTAAGATCATTCAAAGGGCTATTTTCGTTTCACACCGTCTCGCCGAGATGCGAGATGTCTCAATCTCAGGGCTGTATGAGACAACTCGGAAATCCGAGATTTCAAACCATGGCGTGCATGGCACTTTATAACCAAATTGTAGCATCAAAATGAATTCACAGAGAGAACCAAAGCTTGAAACATATGCCACCTTCTGGGCAGAGAACCAACAAAGTTAAGGTTGAAGATCAAAATGACGTCGTGTCCATGCAGACAACATCATATGCCAAGTATATTAAGACATAGAATTCTTGCGATATCTTCAAATGATTCAATCTACACCCCAGAATTATGATTGAAAACATAATCATACATGATTAAACTAACAGATGTAAAAACATCACAATCGATTTCGGCTTCTATTCCTACCTAGACAACTAATAATTGAAGTCTAAGAAGATCAAATGTCAATGACTCTATTTGATAGATGGTTCAAGAAGAAGAGATCATCATCTTCTTCAATTCAAGAAGAAGAGATCACCATCTTCTTCACTACATGTATTTTTCTGGTATTTTAATTAAAAAATTTCGATAGAGATGTAATTAATGAGGCATCGTTGGCGATGCCTGAAAGTGTGAAGTCCTCATAATACAATAAAGCTCCCCGTAAATGGAGAACATTTGTGAATGAAATTCACTTTCTACACAAAGTTGTTGCTAATAAATTTCTGGCATGCCCAGTGGACACACTTCTCTCATCTCTACATACAAAGAAATAAAATTCATGGCTAATATATATACACATTCAAAAGAATGAAATTCACATCTAACTTGTGTCTTTGCAGAACAATGGCACCGAAGAAGGTAACGCTACTAAGAATACCACCTCAAAGGTAAACTTGGTAAATGTCTGAGACATATCAGTTCCGATTCCCAAAAACCAAAGGATCACACGCAGTATGGCCCAAATTGCTCTTGTAGCCCCGGTCACTTCAAACTCTGTTGGGAATAGATGGAGTATCTTCGTCTCATAAGAATTCCAAGAAATAACTAGCAAGGAGTCTACTCCGGCATCCACACCATCCAAGACTCGGATTCATGTGTCACCTCATAAAATATCCCAAAATATTGACGAGGCCTCAAGTGCTCATATGACACCTGCTTCTCCCAAGGCAAACCTTTACCATCCGCTACGCCATATACTCCAATCTCAAACCCATTATATAAACCCACCTATGCAAAATCCCTTTCGCATTACCGATAATGATGGTCGGAGAAAGTGGAATGCCTCCTCATATCCAAGCTATGAAGGAGAATATCCGAGAGTTGCAATGATTTTTAGCTACCAAAGATTTAAAAGTTAAGAATCTTCGAAGGGAAACATTTTCGACCCCACAGTCGAACGGAGAGACACCTCTCAACACTCAAACTTTTAAATAGATGATGCGATATATCTAGAGTAGTTTCATGTCCTGCAAAGTTCGAAGCAACCCCGCGTATACATTCAACCATATCTGGAAAATGTGGATAATGAACTGTTCCCTTTCGAGTATCAACATCCTTAATTCTTGTAATTCAATGGGGCAAGTTCCCCAACTGGACATTTGGCTCACTTCATATCCGCCTGCGGAGACACAGCCCATAGTGGTAATTTGGTACTTAGACAATTTGTACAAACGCTGAAATGGCCAGCCTTAACCTGGTATACTCAGCTCTCTCCCAATTCTATCCATAATTGGGGTCAAATGCAGGAGCATTTCCTACAGTAGTTCTACAGTACAAGGTGAAACGTGGGTCTCGTCGAATTTTCACAAACATAGCAAGGACCTTTTAAATTTGTCTCTGATTATAATTCTAGATGGCGGAATCTCAGTTTGCTTTGTTCTCAAGAGATTGTAAACAAAAAACATTCAGTATGTGCCTTAGCAACATGGAGCAACAAATTGATACGACCTCCATGGGTCCAATATCTACACTTTCGAAGACTTATCGTCAAGAGCTATAGAGCTTGAAATATTTTTAAATAAACATAACAAAGCTAAAAAGGGTAATGAAAAAGAGGCAGGAAGTCATCTACCTCTACATTGGCATTGTCTCCTGTAACACCATAGGAAAAAGGACTAAAAGATAGAAAGAATCACAAGCAAAGCCAAAAGAGAAAGGACAGTCCATTAGAGAAAGAAGATACAGAACTTACTCTTTCTCAAATGATGATGTTGATGACATCTTTCCTGATATCGTAGATAGGGGACTGATAACTTTGTCTCAGTTGTCTGATTCTAAAAGATCACATGAGGTGGACAAAGTTAATGATCCCAAAATACTGCAAGTATCACAGGCTAGTTAGCCACACTCTAAAAGATTGCTTTGTATACAAAGACAAAATCCAGAAATTGAAAAATGTCGGCACTCTGAAAGACTTCCTCTCAAGTTTAAAAAATAGCTCCAAATGATCAACAAGATCCCGAGCAAATTTCTCATAGTCAAAAAAAAACTCTACATGATCGAGAAGATCCCTAGCGCGCTTCTCCAAAGCAGAAGGATACTCCGCATGGCAGAAATGGTTCAGAATTTTCTTTTAAATTTTCAAATAGAAGCAATGTAAATGTAGAAAAAAAATTAATGAAAGGTACCTTAGTAGTTTTCATTATAGCGTTGTATACTACCTTAAGAAAATTCTCATTGTGTTATCAGTTTATGATGCATCAAATATGTCATCTGAAGTGAGACACTCACAAATAGCTTCCCTAACTACCCCGGATGAATTTATTCAAGAAATCCATCAAGTAAAGCCAATCAAATTATTGACGCAAGTTCTCTCTAAGATAACCTTTACTAATGATGACATATAATTAGGAGCTAAACATCACAATAAACCCTTGTTAATCTCGAGATATATAGGGACTAATTGTATTAAATGAATCTTGATAGATGGGGATCGGCTGTGAACCTATTACCATTAAAGGTTCTAAACAATTAGGGTTCACCATAAATGATTTAATGCTTAATCGTCTAATGTTCAAGGTTTCAACTAGAGCAGCCAACAAACATTGGGCTCGATTGCTCTTAAATGCAAATTAGGAGAGATAGACATAGAAACTGACTTCTACGTTATAAATGCGTATAGTTGGTACAAAGCATTGTTAGGATGTCCTTAGCTTCACAAAGCCGAAATCATTCCCTCAACTCTTCGTCAATGTTTCAAGTACTATGAGGATGAGGAACTAAAAGAATCATTGCAGACAAACACCCTTTCTCCGAAAATGAAACACATTTTGCAGATGCTAAACTTTATGATAAACCTGAAACGCTATCTACAACAGATAGCCTCTATAGGTTTGACGACTATACCCCACTGGATGAAGGAACTCCACCATCAACGGAAACCTCTCCAGAAATGACATCACAGAATCAAAACTCATGTTGTTCAAGAAATTTATCCAAATAAAAGAAAATTGTTACGTTTAGACAACCTGAAAAAAGAGCTCATACCAATTACTCCAGCAACTGGTAAAGAAAAATCAAGACGGGTGAGAATACTAAAAAAACCCTAAGTTGAAAAGGGTGTCAAAACAGTACCAAACCAAATGCCCATGCACCAAAAATCTAAAGTCATCAGAATAAACCAAAATAAGGTACAACATATACACCCTACACTCTTCTTTTGTCAAATCTCTCATTGAGATAAATTTCGACAAATCAAATCATGATTACAAAGATTGATGGAAAACCCCAATTCCATCGATACAGTAAGCAATCGGTGAAATTTATCTCAAAGGAGCCTAAACAAAGGAAAAGGATTAATCACATCAATCGAAGCATTGATCAAAGATGCACAACCATATGTGAAAACCCAAAGAGGGAAAATGGTTCAAGCTATAACAGGGTCAGGATAAGCACCACACTCTGAGAATGGTCAAACATTGACATCATGATATATCATTACACCTTCAGAAATTGAAGTCATTGAGACAGCACCTCCACACATGGAAGAGGGTAAGTAAGCTGTTGTAGCTGGTTTAGCAGGGATCAACTTGGGAACTCTCGAAAAACCCCTTCCTACGTTTGTAAGTTCCTTACTGCAGAAGAAAAGGAAGCTCACAAAGAGTTCATGAAGAAAATAACTCTTCACATGGACTTATCACAGGATACCCGGCCTCAATCCGAAAGTGGGAATGCAAAATTAGCATGAAATCCTGAAATCAAACCTATAAAGCAAGCAGAACATCGGTTGAGCCTGGAATTATTAGAGAAAATCGAAGCATAGGTACAGAAATTAATCGATGCAAGGATTTGTTGAGGAAATGCAATACCCTATCCGGGTCGATAATATAGTGCCCGTGAAGAAGAATAATGATCAGATCAGGGTATAAGTAGACTTCCAAGATCTGAATTGCGCTTGCCAAAAAGACGATTTCTCTCTTCCCATTATAGAAATTCTTAGAGATTCTATGGTAGCATAAGAAGTCTTGTCCTTCATAGATGGTTCTTCTGGATATAACCAAATTAAGATGCACCCAGATGACAAAGAATTGACACTTTCGCACGACGAAAGGAATATTCTACTATAAAGTTGTGACTTTTGACTTAAAGAATGATATGATAATTCTGCGATCTGTTACGTTAACATTGTTGAATGATATGTGGATGATATTGTCATCAAAACCAAAATCAGAATAGATCGTCTGCTAGATCTAAAGAAAAAGTATTTAATGACTATGCAAGAATCAATTGGAAATAAATTCGCCCAAATGCGTTTTCGGCGTCTCTTTTGGAAAATTCATGGGTTTCATGGTTAAGCATCGTGGCATCGAAGTTGACCCAATAAAAATCAATGCGATATCATAAGTGCTTCCGTCAAGAATCCTTAAAGAGTTGAAGAGCCTTCAAGGATGCCTCGCCTACTTAACGCTATTCATATCAAATGTGTGTGGATAATGCCAACCATTCTCCATGCTTATAAAAAATGAAGTGTCATTCGTATAGGTGCAAACTCATCGAAATGCATTTGACAACATAAATATATATTTACTAAGTCAAGTCCCCCTTGTCCTGGCTGCTCCCATCAAAGGGAAACCCCTTATCCTATATATTGTTGCTATAGAGAATTCCCTTGGAGCTCTTCTAGCTTAAAATATGGACCAAGGGAACGAAAATGCCCTTTATCACCTTAGTTAGACTTTGGCAGGAGCAGAGCGAAATTATAGCCCTGTCCAAAAGGCATGCCTAGTAACAGATTTCGCAATGCAAAATTGCAGCATTACCTAGCTATGCATCCCACGAGTGACTTCTCTCAGAAGATCTTCCTAATGGACATGTCCATCATGCAAAAATAAGTTCTAACATGGCAAATGTTTTTTTATGGTGCTTCCTCATCAAACGGGAGTGATGCAAACATCATCTTTGTAACTCCAGAGTAAGGGTTTGATCCCAAACTCATTCATACTTATGCCATCTATGTCCAATAAAAAGCTAAATACGAATCTCTAATAATAGAGCATAGGAATGCAGATGGATCCTATCCACATATACGACGACTCACAACTCATTATACAACAAATTAAAGAGACATACAAAGTTCATTAATGAGAAATTTTACCCTATGTTACAAAAGCTAACAATTAATAGGATGATTTTGGCAAGTCCATTTGTCTCACGTTCCAAGAAGTTCAAACAACAAAGTGGATGTATTGGCCACGTCGGCAGCATCTATAGTAAACATCCAACCAAAGTATTTAGAAGTAGTCATAAGTGAAAGAAGAATACTTCTATCGTTAGTTGAAGAGATAGAAGAATTAACCTCAACTGATGTTGTCACACTATATTCGTAGATTAGAGGCAACCCATAATCGATTGCCTCCAGTTTAGGTGTCTACTGTAAGAACCAAAATAAAGAAGGGAAATACTAAGACGTGCACCAAGATGTATACTAAAATATACGCTTTACAAGTGAGCATTCAATGGTCTATTATTGTGTTGCCTTCCGGAATGAGAAGTTGATCAAGCCCTAAAAGAAGTTCATTCAACATATGTGGAGCTCACCAGGGTGGTCCAAAGTTAAGCACTAAACTAAAACATTTAGGTTATTATTGGCCTACCATGATTGCTAACTGCATGAAATATACAAAAGAAAGTAATATTTGTCAAATGCATGGAGACTTTATACACGAGCCTCCTGAAATATTCGTTTGACGGTGATGTCGTGAACCTTCGATGCATGGGGAATGGGCATTATTGGTCCCAATATATTCACCTTCGTCTGGAAACCACCACTTCATCTTGGCAGTAACTGATTACTTCTCAAAGTTGGTTGAAGCTATAGCACTCAAAGAGATGAAAGGTGTAACTCTGACAAATTTTATTCGGACGAATCTCATATATACATATGGTTCCCTGTCCAAAATAGTTTGACAATGGAACTACCTTCAAGAATCAAGTCATGTTTGATAAATTTGTGCATCCAATTCAAAACCAATTGGCACCGAGTAGAGGGGCCCATATATTATAAGGGGAAAGACAAGGCTATAATTTACCCAATGTGGGGCTAAACTTCAACACGCCCCCGCACGTGTTGGCGGAACTGAGCCAAATCATGTGGATAATTGAACTGGGTGACGTGGGGTGGAGGAAGGTCTGCTCTGATACCATGATAAATTTGTGCATCCGACTCAAAACCAATTGGCAATGAGTGGAGGGGCCCAGGATATTATAAGGGGAAAGACAAGGCTATTATTTACCCAATGTGGGACTAAACTTCAACAATGTATAGGTTTTGAACATATTCAAGATAGCAATTTTTCTTTACCATATACCATCCATTTGAAAATGGAGGTGTTGAAGCCTTCAATAAAACCTTATGCAAAATACTCAAGAAAATCGACTCTAAAATTAAGAAAGATTAACATGAAAGATTGCCAAAATCCTTATGGATTATCATACAATGTTTAGGGCCCCTCCAAATCCTTCTCCTTATTCATTAGTATTTGGACAAGCAATATTGCCAATGGAGAAGCAAATACCCTCTCTCGAAACAGCCATAAAAGATTCGGAAATTGAAGATGATAATGCCACAAGACAATATACCGAATTTGAAGCATTGGATGAACAAAGGCTCGCAACCCAGCAACAATTAGAAGCATACCAAGCAAGAAAGGTCAATGTTTGCGAAAAGAAGGTTAAAAGAAGATCCTCCAAAATGGATGACACGATCCTCATGGTCATAAGGCCTACAATTATTACAAGAGACAGTCCTAGAAAATTTGAACCGAAGTGGGATGGACCTTATGTGGTAGATATTGCATACCCTAACAACGCCTACACTGTTCTCACATCAAATAGGGAGAGAATGCTTATTATTAATGGACATTTCCATGAAAGATATTATCCATGTCATGAATTTAGCTTAGAATATTCTATATTATGGAAATGGTTTCAAGAACCCAGGCCTTATCATTTATAATTTATAACTTCACCTATTAAACAAATGGTTTTTCGGGGACCCAATTATAATTTCTCACTTTACATGAGTTTTTCTTAAAATAGCAACTCGTTTTACCTTGTTGAAATGAAGCATACTTTGATGTTATCATTGTGTTGAGGATTGCCCAAGTTGCACCAATTGCCAGCACGGCAAAAATCCCAAAACTAGAAGTGCCTAAATAATATTGTATGCCACCTAACATGCAAAGCCTTAATGACCAAAATCTTCGAAACCTCTAAGACCCAAGTATCTAAGGCCTCAAAGGTCTAAATCCTTTAGAGACTTTTAAGGCCCAAATTCAAAAATCTAAAGCCTTACAAATCCCAAGCAACCAATACCTCTACAGCCCAAATCCATAAAACCTTGCAAGGCCCAAATAGCATAAAGGCTAAGAGGCCCAAAATTCAAATCTTCACAAAGTCCATATCTTCAATGTCTCTCAAGGCTAATACCCTTAAAGCCTCACAAGGTTCATATCTTCAAAGTCTCTCATAGTCCATACCTTCAATGCTGCTGGAGCGTTATACACTCAAAGTCTCTCATAGTCCATACCTTCAATGCTTCTAGAGAGTTATACACTCAAAGTCTCTCAAAGCCAATATCCCTAGATCTCTTATGGTCTATACCAACAATGCCTTTCATTGCCCATATAAATAAGACTCACATGGTGATTGATATCTTCACCAAGCTCTTAGATGTACGAGGATAAATTGCAGTAACAAATTGAAATCATCAATCCCCTAAATGCATGATGATAAACTGCATTAGAAGAGTAAAGCCATCAACCTCATATTCACACGAAAGTAAACCGCATCAAATTTATCAGCCTCTTATGACGCATCATATCCTCCATAGTGAAGTTCCTTGTCCATATTTCTGAGGTTGAAGGTTTAGAGTCTTGCACGATCAAAATTTGAGCAACTTGAATGCACAAGATTCGAGGAGGAATTGTTGACCGTCAAAAATTTCTAAGTCATACCCAAAATGAAAAGGCCAAAAGATGGTTATGGCCAAACCACTAGCGGCCCAAATAATTACAACCATTTGAGCAATTTGAATGCACAAGAATCGAGGGGGAATGTTGACCATTAAAAATTTCCAAGTTGTAGCAAAAATGAAAAAGCCAAATGATGTTTATGGCCAAACACTAGCGGTCAAAATAATTACACCCATTGAAAGTTGCTGACAAATAGGGTGCGGCTAGAAGTTCACAACTAATAAAAGCTCATAGCCGAATACTTGTAGCCAAAATTTTATAGCTAAAAGAAGTCTCACAGTTGAAGCCCGGCAGCCAAAAGTTCCAGCCAAGGAAAGGCTTGTGAGCAGACAGTCACGGCCAAAAGTTTCCAGCAAATGGAAACATGCGGCCAAGCCTGCACAGACAAAAGACCATAACAAGAAGAAGCTTGAGGTCATACCCCCACACTTTAAGCAGTGTGCTTTGTCAACTTTGAGATATACATGAAGTACCACGCACATCTTAGCATTTGCCCATATGAATTGGCGTTTATACTGTTTGGCAGGCCACCCTAACTCATCCACCGGCACACCTAACTATAAGTTGTGTGTATTTTAGAGTCTGCTCATACAAGTTAAAGTTTGTACACTGTTTGGGTTGTGCACCACGCAGCAAGGGTGGTGCATTGTCAAAGTCCTATGTGGTGCTCCAGTAACTTATACATGGTCTTGTCATTTCATGTGGCGTTGTTGGAATGAATTTCTAATATTTACAGCAACAAAAATTTGGACTTTATAAAACATTATGATATCTTAAGATTATAACAAGACTTTAAACTTTCAATGAAACCTCGTCAACCTGATTTTATGTTGCCGTGCAACCATATGGATCATACCACCTCACATTTTATGTCTTGCCCCTATCCTCATGAGCAAATTGAGCTATCAAATTGAAAAGTTGTATTTTACATCTTGCTATGTAACATATCAAATGTTATTAGAAATGAGAAATCACTAGGAAAACAAAACAAAAAATAGATAATAACAATAATATGCTGAATTATGTGCAAAGGATAATACATGGTTGCACTTCTTTTCTTCAATAAGGTAGAAAAGTTTTTTTTTTTTTTAATGTTTCTTATTTAAATAAAAAAAATTATAATAACAACAATCTGATGAATTTTATCCAGAGGATCGTACCAGCTTGTCCTTTTCTTTCTCAAGAAGCTCGAGAAAATTTTATAAAAATAAAAATCACATAATCATCATAGCCTCATCGCATCTATTTGGGGCCGGCTTTACAAGTCATATTTCTCCACTCACTCTGCTCAACACTAAGCACTTTGTAACTTCGTGATCCTTCATGTCCCCACTCACTGCTTCCCACCAGGTCTTCATGGGTCTTCCTCTTCTCCTACTTCCTTATGTGTGTAGCGTCTCAATTCTGTGTACAGGTTCTGCTTCTAGCCTCCAATAGACATACCCAAAATACCTCAAGCGACAATCCATAAAAAATAAAATAATTAAATTTTGAAAAGAAAAAAACTAAGGATCATACCTTGCCTGCTTGGTTATGCATTTGACGATTTTCAAAAGATGATAACAGTTGTGGGTCTTTTGTAATAAGAGAGATTTCTTGTATAAAAAAAGTTCCCCTCTCTCTCTCTACCATAAATAAGTTGTCATTTCTCTATATGACAAATGACAT
This sequence comes from Chloranthus sessilifolius, assembly GCA_021018995.1. NCBI lineage: Eukaryota > Viridiplantae > Streptophyta > Magnoliopsida > Chloranthales > Chloranthaceae > Chloranthus > Chloranthus sessilifolius. Next base: position 154,185,739 of record CM037585.1, on the reverse strand, counting down.
TAACAAGTGAATACATAAGAGGTGATAAGTCAGACAAAAGATGAGATGAAAAACATCATCATTATATCTATATCCCATCTATTTGGGATCAACTTTACAAGCCATATTTTTCCAATCATTTCTTTCAACACTAAGCTCTCCATAACTTCGAAATCCTTCATATCCCTTCTCACTGCTTCCCTCCAGGTATTCACGGTTCTTCCTTGTGCCTAAAGCGTATCAAACCGTTTACAGGTACTCCTTCTAGCCTCCAATAGACATTTCCAAACCACATCAAGCGACATTCTATAATTTAGAAATAAATAAACAGAGGATCGTGCCTTGCTTGCTCAGTTGTACATTCGATAAATTCCAGAAGCTGAGAAAAGCAATGGGTTTTTTGCAATAGGAGAGATTTCTTGTATAAAAAGAGCTTCTTTAGTTGTAGCTATGCTTATTAGGATTCTACGGACTTGCTAATTTGAGAATTCCAAGTAAGCATAAATTCTCAACTAATTTGGACTTGCTATCATAAGAATCACAGTTATGCATGTGTGTGCACGTGTATATGCATCTGTCTCTCACAAATGAATTATCATTTCTCCATATCAAATGACATTAACGAGCGAATACAACAAGGAGTGATAAGTCCGCCACAAGATGAGATGAAAAAAAAATTGACCATCGCAACTCTTAAAAACGGAAGTGACAGGTCAGCAATTTAGGGGAAAAAAACCTCTGGCAGAAAAACCTCTAACAGAGCATCTCCAGCTCCATCTTGTTGTGGTATATATCCTCCTCCCTGGTCAAAATGGGAAGTGTAACCTTCTCGCTTCCGCTTACTAGAAGACATTAGGAAAAAATCCTGCAAATTTACAGCAGTAATACAGTCAGTAGTAACATTCGACAATATAAAACATTTAAAACAGAAATACACCAGCAATGCAGTAAGCAATGAAATTAAATAATCTAAAACATTCGAAAAAAGAATATTTCATCTGCCAAAGTAAATAAAATTTCATGCAAGTAATAATCCAGTAATCTGGAAAAAATGCAGATCATACATGGAGAATTCACCTCATTTTCAAATTCTGAGCTTCAAACCAGCCTTAAGGGTGCAGTTGGATAGAGGAATTTGAAATCCTGGATTGAGGCCCTCAAATCCAAATCCAGCATTTAGATTAGCTTATATTTAGATTTGAGTAAATCCACCTTGATTTCAAATGACATGGTTAGTATAAAGTAGAGGAATTTGAAATAACTCCTCTCACAAGTTATTTCAAATCCAAATCAGCTGGATTTGAGTCGTAGGAAGAGCAACTCTCTCCCCCTCTCTCTCTCTCTCTCTAAAGAGTTTCTTTAGTTGTAGCTGTGATTATTAGGATTCTACGGACTTGCTAATTTGAGAATTCCAACTAAGCATAAATTCTCAACTAATTTGGACTTTCTTTCATAAGAATCATAGTTATGCATGTGTGTGCACGTGTATATGCATCTGTCTCTCACAAATGAATTATCATTTCTCTATATCAAATGACGTTAACGAGTGAATACAACAAGGAGTGATAAGTCCGCCACAAGATGAGATGTAAAAAAATGACCATCGCAACTCTTAAAAACGGAAGTGGCAGGTCAGCAATTTAGGGGAAAAAGAACCTCTGGCAGAAAAACCTCTAACAGAGCATCTCCAGCTCCATCTTGTTGTGGTATATATCCTCCTCCCTGGTCAAAATTGGAAGTGTAACCTTCAAATTGCATTCAGCCTCTCTCTTTAAATTCTACCTCTCTCACTTGGTTTCTCTTCCTATAAATACAAACTTTGTCTCTGAGTTCAGCCTCTCTCTCTCTCCATGAAACCACACAACCTTAGTCTTTCACAAATTCACTTCCCTGATACAACTTATATTTTAGAAAGCAAGAGCAATTGAATCTAGACTCTAGAGCTTCTCTTTCTCTCTCTTACCTTGCACATACAACCAAATAAGGGGGCTGCTATTAAACACCCCCCACACACACACACACACCAAATACTGCAAATCCCCCATTAAGTACAGCTGAAAACACTTGACTGCTTTGGATCGGACCGTGGAGATCATTTTTCGTTCCGATCTTTCACACATTGATCTTGAAATCATGGGCATATCATCAGACGGTCAGTTTTTTGTTCCATGTGACAAACATCCCAAAAATGTGACCCGTGGCACAAATGCACACAGGTCAACTTTTGGGATGTGCGCCGCGTGGAATAAAAAATTGACCGTCTGATGATATTCCCATGATCTCAAGATTAGTTGTGTCGAAGATTGGAACAAAAAACGATCTCGATCATCCGATTCAAAGCAGTCAACGGATTTCAGCTGTACATAATGGGGACATTCAGTATTTGGTAGGGCCAGTGGGGGGACTGTTTAGTAGCAGCCCCTTTATTTTATGGGTGATTAAATAATAGCGGTTAGGCTATGCTAAAATGTGTTCTTATTAAGATGGCCAATTGAAGCATTTTATAAACTCTCAAGTCAACTTCAAATACACCACTCATCCATCCTAACAAGGGATTTCTAAATCCAAATATGTGAAATTCTGGATTTGAAATGCTTGGATTGCAAATTCTTTTCTCAAATACAAATACTAGTTCCCAAACACATCCTAAAGAGATTTCAAGAACATTTAAGAAAGAATTCACATTCTTCATGGAAAGAAAAAAGTGCCAATCATAAGTCATATAATCAGGGAGCACTGATTCCACTTATTTTAACACCAAGTAAGCAATGTTTCACTAAAAAATAAATAAAGTTGCAGAAAATATAGGGGATATACTCGAAAGCAACTAACTGGATCCAAATGACGCCATTATTAACAGATCGCGTGCCCATTTATGATAAAATCAGTAACCTCGAGAGAGGAAAGCAGTGTTAGCAAGCTCATCAGCCGTCAGCCACTGAGTTATTCTCCTGGTGGTATGACTTACCCATAAAACAAAAGCCAAAAAAGGAATGTTGAAAGACAAAATTTCCCCTCAACGATTTGTGACCTTCAAACCAACCATAAAACACTTTAGTAACAACATTTCAAAAACACTTAAAGACAGAATATTTGAATTTGTCAAGAAAGCAAAATTGCATGGAAGTCATAAAACAACTATTTAAATCATGGTTTGAAAACTCGAATACTAGACTCGACTCAAACGTCAGCTCGGTCGAGTTAACTCGACGATTTGGGTAAACTCGACTCAGTCCGACTCAGTAATTAAGTAAATATTTTTAAAATATATATTTTATAAAAATAAAAATATATATATTATGATAAATAAGAGAAGAAAAAAAAAAGAAAAAGCAAATACATACATACATACATACATACAAGAGAAAAGGCGGAAAGATGTCTGTAAAATGGGTAGTTTAAAACTTCTACAAAAGATTAAATCCCTTTTTCATGGAAATATTTTATATATAAGGGTAGTTTATGAACCCTGGGTGCATCATCCTAGCAAAATTTTGACTGAACTAAGACTCAACTCGAAATCTCAGCGAGTCGAGTAACTCAGCCAAGTTACTCGTTGACTCGCCAAGTTTTAGAACTATGATTTAAAGAGTACATGTATCCTACTTTAAGTGCACAAGAAAATAAAAGCCAAAAAGGATAAACTAACTCCTCTTTATCAATTGTCAGCTTTAAATCAACCCAAAAACACATCAAAGAAGTTAAAGAAAGAATATTTCATTTTCCGGAGAAAGCAAAACAGCATGCAAGCCATAACACAGTTATTTAAAAAGAGTGAACAGCTCCTAATTTAACTGCGTAAGAAAACAAACGCCCAAATTGCAATGAATGAATGATAAAATTTCCATTTCTTATGAACTTGTGAGCTTCAAACAAATCCTAAATTAATTGTTCCACAAATTAGCAAAAAGAAGGATATCAATATACAGCAATTACAAATTTCAGGAAGAGCACCTGTGTCATGGGCTGACGAGAAGTTCCTCTGCCCACCTCATCCCACCGCTCCTCATAAGCTACAAACATAACACAAGTAAAACATAAGCTCCCATGTCACTAGGAAAAAGTATCCTTGGAAAAATTGGCATTTTACAAACACGGGATGGACATTTGCATCTGACACCCCCCTGACATCAGAATTGAAACTTTGTTCTTATTTTTCTTCCTACATATATTCTAGCATGTACATATTTATCTAGGTATGTGTTTCATATCTTATGATTTTTACGAACTAAGAATTATATCATATATCTTTTGATAAATCATAACGGTTTATGGGTGAGTAAACATGTCCAATTTCCCCAGGTTGCAGCAATGACACATCATTTCCATGTCTAATATGGATACACTTGTGTGTGACTTACTTCCATTATGGTAACCGCATACTAATGGCGAACAAAGAAATGTCAAATGCTAACACTTGCCCACCGAAACCTAACACTCTGAAAGCTCCACAAGCATGCTTCAAATTAGCATGGTCATCGTATCATCGTACTTACCCACATTAACATCAACCCCAAGAGGTCTTTGATTCATCCAAGGTGAAGGCGGTGGTGGCTGCACAAAGAAGGGGAGACAATTGGATTAAAAAATGCAATAGCAAACCAAACTCAGCAAGATCACTTTCCATGGATTTATGATGTCTAATAGATAACAAAATGACCCTGGAAAGGACTAGCATTATATACCAGATCACACATAAATACAACATAGCTACAGCAACATGTCAGCGCCATAGAAACTAAACGGGATAAACGGGCATACCATGTAGGGACTAGGCCTTCCAGCTTTCACCTCAGAAATATCCCTGGCATCTTGTACTGTAGTCAAGTCACCAGGTGTCGTAGGAAGAGGATATATTGAATGCTCTACTGTTCCAGGTAACGGAGTTTGAATGGGAGTCTGTAATGGTGTCTGCAGGAAAAGAAAAGAAAAGAAAAAAAAAAAAAAAACATCATGAATCCAAAACCCCAAAAGAACAAAAAGGATAAATAAATTCAACTAAACTGCTCCACAGAAAGAGCACGCTCTTTAACATTCTAAAGAGGCTAGATCATGATATAACATAAAATTTGGGCAATTCAGTAAAACAGGATCCTATTGAAAAATACTTAGATTATTATACTAACTTGGGGGCATGGGTCAAAATACCGGGTATCCGATACGTATCGTCCGAGCTCAAAACCGATACGTATCGGAATAGTAAAATACCGGACAATACATTGAATGTATCGTCCGGGCATATGCATACAAAATGACAATACGGTACATTGAATGTATCGTATCGTCCCAGTCCAAAACCGATACGTATCGTCTGATACGTATCGGTATCGGACGAAATTTTGACCCATGCTTGGGGGTGCACGTGCCCCTGGGATTAGTCGGGTGCTCTAAGAAGCTCGGACACCCAGGTTAGAATATATATATATATATATATATATATATATATATATATATATATATTAGAAATAAAATATTTACCAAAACAGGATTTTGGCAAAGATTTTTGGGAAAAAATATTTGGCCAAGAGAGGCACTATCACAAACTCTCTGAATTAATCAATTTTTCATTGAAATTCTCCTAATAGGTGGTCTACCGAACTTCTCGGCGAACATTCAACTGATTTGTCAATTCTCGAAAGTATTTTTGAATTTTACGAATTTTTATGATTGTGAAACATACTTTAATCATGCTTGGCATTGTTTTCTTTTTATGATTGTAGATTGTTGATGTATGTGGATTTCCGTGATGCACCTATTTTATAGCTCTAAAACATCATTTTTAACTTTAAATCAGTTAATCTCTCTCTCTCTCTCTCTCTCTCTCTCTCTCTCTCTCTCTCTCTGCGTCTGCATGTGCATTAATCTTTTATAGTTCCTGAAAATTTTGAATTTGGTTACTGTGAGGAGGGGTTCCATTCACAGACTTTGGGGCAAATATTATTTTTTCCTCAAATTCCGTGCCCATCCTGTTTTGCAATTTCAGTTTCGATATGCAGAACTATTTATTTTCAAAATGTTTTGCTGAATTTCCTATATAATTTCTACCCATTTCAGGGTTTAAATAACAAACATTGTTGACATTCAAAACTGAATGAAAATGTTATAAACAGAGATCTTCACAATCAAGAATGTGAGCAAGAGATTCCAACCCCACTTTCCGTCCTCTGCACTTTTTATGGTATCAGAGCATCACATTCTCCCTAGTTCTCTTTCTTCTTCCTCTTCTGTTTTGGCACCCACCATTCAGAAATACCTGCAAATCAAATTAACCGCAACAATTTTTGCCAATTCTCAAGAGCTACGATCTCATGAAGTTCGTAGATGGATCCATACCATCTCCATCCCAATTCATAACTGGGACCGACGAATCTCCAGTAATCAACCCAGAGTAAGTTGACTGGCAACGACAAGATCAGTTCCTGCTAAGTTGAATGTTTTCTTTTCTAACAAAGAGCGTTCATGTGCGAATCGTAGGGCTGAATACATCTCATTAACTATGGGATCATCTCCCTGCCACCTATGCTGGTTTTTCAAAAACAAGAGGCATGCAACTCCAAATGGAACTCCAAATGAAAAAAGGTCCCGACACTGTGCCAGAATATTTACTCAAGGTAAAAACCTTAGCAGATCAGCTCATTATGGCATCCAAGCCAGTTGTTGATGATGACTATATTCTCCATGTCCTCGGGGGGATTAGGCCCTGAATATGAGCATTTGTGACATCTAGCACCACATGTGGTACTCCGATTAGTCTCTAAGATTTGCAAGGCGTGCGTTAGGCGAAGAAATTCGCATTCATGATGCAACATCAGTCCTAAACAATGTCAGCATCAATGCTGCTTTTAAGGGGCCTAACAATTTGGGTCATGGAAAGCAAGAATCTCGAGGATGGGGATGTAACTCTCAATCAAATTGTGGTCGTGGATGTGATACACAATCTGGCAGAGGAATATTCGTACCTCCCTTTCGTCAGAATACGGCCAAACCAACCGTCAAGTTTGCAGATGCGCTGGCATGCAGCACTTCAGTGTGCCTACCTGCGTGTAAATGGAGCACCACTGGAAGCCCTTTATGCAGCTCAGCTTGAGCGGACTCCAGTGCCCTCTAAGCTGCACAAAGTTACCTTCACGAAGTATGGTAGTCAGACTCGAGAGCCACAAATCATATTTACCTCTGACCTTGGCAACCTTCACGGCCATTCCGATTACAACAGTAAAGAGGTGGTGAAGGTTGCGAATGATACGGGTTTGAACAGTCACCATGTTGGTCATTCTAATTTACATCCTAAACTATCAACATTCCTTCCTAAAGATATTTTACATGTCCCATCGATAACAAGAAAAATCTATTATCCATCCATTTCACTCGAGATAATAATGTGTTCTTTGAATTTCTTCCTACCCATTTTGTTATTAATGATCAACGCCCAGGCAACCCTTCTCCAAGATGCGAATAAAGGAACTACACCACCGGAACACAAACAAAGACTTACTGGTTCCTAATAAAGAGGCACTTCTTGGCAAACAACAGTCCATTGAGCAATGGCATAGTAGAGCCGGCCATCCAGTATTTTGTACAGTTCGCGCCATCCAATTTCGCACAGTCTTCCAATTTAATCCAATGAAGTACATGGTGCCTGCGCTGCCTGTCAGATGGGCGAATCACACCAGCTACCCTTTTCAAGATCATCTATAAGCATGGATGATGCAGGACAAATTTTGAAATCAATTTGAGATTTAATTGAGCAACGGAGATATAAAAATTAATCCCAAAACACATAAAATATTTAACAACTTTATTAGGGCAATTTAATTGATTCGATTTAGCATCCGTTAGCATATAAACTTTCCCGATCTAGAAAATGGGTCTAAAGACTCTAATTTCGATCTAGTTTAGGGCACTAAGCGACAATCTCGATGGTGTCTCTTTGACTCTTTGCTACGGTTTGAATAATTTAAGGCCCGAGGGTTTAAATCGTTTAAAGAGAATCCACAAATTAGGGTTGTGAATTAGAAAACAAAATCCCAGCCACAATATAAACAGAAAATATATTTTTGGGTTTATGGGTTTTCAAATGAAGAAGCAAACTAGATAAATTACTTGACAATAGGAAAAGATAAACAGAAAAGATAGAAAACAAATCCCAGCCACAATATAAACAGAAAAGATATTGTTGGGCTTGTAGGTTTTCAATAGAAGAAGCAAACTAGATAAATTACTTCACAATAGGAAAAGATAAACAGAAAAGATGGAAGATCCAAGGAATCGCTCCAAGGAAGATAATTGGCTTCGCACCAAACCGCAAGCAGAAGAAGAATCACTCTTCTAATAAAAACTCATCTCAAGCTCTCTAGAATTCGCATAAAGCAAAACTCATAAATTTCATTAATCATCATTTTAGTTAACCTAATTTTGCACTCATCCCGTATGTCATACCAAAAAAAATATAACTCTATGTTAGACAACCAATTTAGGACGGTGTTATGGTTCATCCCTCCGTCAAAATTTGGAACCTTGTCTCGAATAGATTTTAGAAACCTCTCATCACGGTCGTACTCGTTCACGATGATGAGGGTATCCCCTAACTCTATTTCCATCCCAACCATCGGAAATCCGGCTATGGTTTCTAGTGTGACAGGTTTCTCGTTGTTCTCGTCTCCTTTTAATAAGGATAAGGAACTCATGACAACTATCAATGGAATCACACATGATAATCGACACAAACACAAAATCTAAGACTAAATCCAAATATCAAATAAGAATGCCAAAACCAAATATGAACTCCTATTCAATGTAAGATGCAAAACAAAATAAAATCCTAATGCAAAAATAATTGTCGCTCACGATGTCATATTTGACGAAGACCTCTTCCTATTTGCAATTCCCAAAGTACCATCTACCATCACCCATGTCCTATAGCCGTCCTTGGTTCACCACCCATTTTTAACCTTACCATTGCTCCACGTCCTCCAATGAAAAGCTCTATACACACAACTCTTGACCATCGTGCTCCATCAAATGTGCAATCACCTCCTTTCCCAACACCCTCACAAACCCCCATGCAATCATCGATACAGCTGGTTCTACCTACACCCGACTCAATTGATACATCTAGCACCAGCACTTCGTCATTCACACCCAGTTCAACTGGAAGACCTCATCCATTTCCCCTGTTTCATCACACGACTCTGCTCCAATCACATCAATTCCTAATCCCTCTTCACCACCACCACCAAGCCACCACTAATACACATCATATGGTTACCGTTCTTCAAGATAGCAATCGCAAACCCAAAACCTATAGGGCCACAAAACACCTTTTAGCAAACCTTGATCCCATTGAAAGTGAACCGACCTGTTATACCCAAGCATACAAACTTCCACATTGGGGTGATGTGATGTCATTGGAATTCAATACACTTATGTGGAATGGCGCATGGACCTTTAAATTCTCCTACCCATCACAATGTTATTGGCTGCAAGTAAGTCTTCCAACTTAAATGGCGTGCGGATTGTTTGATTGAGCGAAAAAAGGTTTGCTCGGTCACTAAAGAATACAACCAACAAAAAAGGTATCAATTATACCAAAACCTTCAGTTCGGTCATCAAACCAACTACAAGTTGGACGGCATTCTCTCTAGCTGTTTCTAAAGGATGACTGATTTGTCAAGTCGATGTAAACAGTGTATATGACCCACCCTCCGAATTTTTTTAATTAGTGCTACCATCATCGTACGTGTCGACTCAAAAAGTCACTCTATGGCCTTAAACAGGGCCCGCATGCATGGTTCCACAAGTGCGTTGAATTCCGACACCTATTTATTTATCACCAAGATGGGAAGATTATTTATCTACTAATCCACATCAATGACATCCTAGTCACAAGAGCACGTTTGATTGCTCTCTCCCATCTTCTTTCATGAGTTGGCTAGGAGTTCACAATCAAATACTTGGTATAGTTACATTTCTTCTTCAATATTACGTCCATTACACGCCCACAATTTTCCACCTATCTTAATGGAGGTATATCTTCGATCTCCTTAAGCGCACACAAATGGAGGATGCCAAGCCAGTTTCTACGCCAATTGCATCTAATATCAAGCTTTTTCACAACTCAGGCGAAGCCATGACTGGTCCTACACTCTATAGGAGTACACAATCGGTGAACTACAATATGCTACTCTTAGCCGACCAGATATCGCTTTTGTTGTCACTAAGGCGTGTCAAACCATTGGGCACTCGTTGAGTGGATTTTACCTTACTTAAAGAACACTATTTCTTATGGTATTTGTATTGATTGATCGTTCTCTCTTCATTTAGCAGCCAACTCGAATGCCAACTAGGTTGGTTGCCCAGACAATAGGAAATCACAAGGTGCATATCTTGTCTATATGAGCCCGATGTTCATTTTTTGGCCATGCCATAAACAACCAACGGTTGCTCATTCTGGTACTGAAAGTGAATACCGGGCTCCCCCAAGCGCTCGGCCTAACCCACTTGACTTCAGTCACACTTCCATGAGCTTGGTAGTTTCATTACCAATTTGTTGACGCTATGGTGCAACATCGTTGGTGCCACGTATCTTTCAGCAAATCCAGTCTCCCATGCCTGTACCAAGCATGTTGAAGTTGACTTTCACTTTGTTAGGGACAAAGTCGAAACGCGGCCTTTAGGAAGGACGAATTTGCTGATATTCAATACTAAGAGACCCTCGACCGCTCAATTCAATTTACATGTGACAAACTCACCATCGCTTGGTGATGCCAATTTGAGGGGCAGTTCAAGAGAGATTGATCAAATCATATCTTAGTGATATGGTTGTGATTCCGTCAATAAAAAACAGAGTAATCTTGGGAAATTGGGCAGCTATATAGATGAATCATCTTTCCATACAGATCTCTAAATGAATTCAAATTCAAAAATCAGCCAATGGAGAATAGCACACATTGTGCACATTGAAAACCGAAAGAAATTCTTTATAAATAGAGATCTTCCTCAAAAATGTGAGCAAGAAGAGATTTCAACCCAACTTTTCTGTTCTCCTTGCTATTTAGAAACCAAACAAACGAACCTCGAGGGGTTGGGTGAGTTGGCCAGGCACCTGCTTCGAAAAGCAGGAGACCTGAGTTCGAATCTCTTCCCCCCTTGAGGCCACCCTAGGGATTTATATCCCGTGCTGACCCCAGCATGTGCTAATTTGGGGTGCCGCTGGGATTAGGCAGGTGCTCTAAGAGGCCAGGAGACCCAGGTTATTGAAAAAACAATAAAAACAAACAAACAAACAAAACGGCTTTGTGAAAAAGATCTATAGATTATATATCAATGGCTTGAATTAGAAAGTTAGTTACTTTGCACAACATAGAAGAAAGTGTAGAGATTACCGGCGGAAACAGCATCTCGGCCGTTGGAGTTTCGTACTCCTCCGTTCCTTCATAAGGAACATTCAGATCATGGACGGGGGTAATTGGACCTCCTGCTGATTTAGGTAGAGATGTCCTCTCTATCGGACCCCTTATCGCTCCGCATTGCATCATTTTCATTTCCCATATCTGCAAATTCGGAAAAAGACTAAACTATAATCCAAGGACTTTGCCCAAAAGTTGAGCAATCTAAATAAATTGAGCCCTAAAACAAAGAATTGAAACTAGAGAAATCAATTTGGTTAACAATTTTGGAATTGAGGAGAGAAGGGTACCCCTTGAAGCTCGCTGATAACGCTTTCCCCAACCCCAAAACTGATGAAATCGTCACGAACTTTGTTTACGACATCTTCTATGACGTGAACGTAGACGGAGGGCACGTTTGCAGCCATTTCCGATGACCAATCAGTCGATCAAGAAACTCTCCGGAAGGAAGAAGAAAAGGGATAGGCGGTGGCAGACCGGTAAATTCGGAAAGAGTCGAGCGCAGAAAGCATGTGATTTTAGTGGTGGATTCTGTGAGCTTTAGGGCTTGGCCATCTGCAACGAGGTGTTAGAGGCGGACGAGAGAATGGGGATTATGAGGGCAATATAAATACGTTTGCATCCGGTTGAGGTTCTTCGCTAGCCACGTGTCGTAATTTCCACGTTCTTGAGTCGGTTTCCTTTGAGAAATCTGTAAGGAGCCGCAGAAGTGCTCGCAATACCGAAGTGCCGCCTTTTGCTAAGGGCAACATTTGTTGACAGCCATAGTTCGAAATTGGAATAAAGGTTTTTGAAACCCAAGATTAGGTTTCGCTATTGATGGTTCCACGTTAACACCATTGACTGCCTTGAATCAGAGCTAGATCGTTTTCCATCCCAATATTAACAAAATAGCTCTTGAGATCATAGCCCTTATAGAATCAACATTTGATTGTATAATAAGTGATTCATGATCTCAAAATATATCATATAAAAATTGAGATAAAAAATAATCTCCATCATCTAATTCAAAATACTCAACGTTGAAATCATCTATTGCAGAAATCGAATCCTTGATTGCCAAAACCTATACCTTAAAAAATAGGGTATCTGCAATTGAAGATTATCTCCCAACCTTTGGTTTCCACCAGTAAGCGTCTTGAATCTAATGAGGGAGATGTTTTTCGACCAATTCCTTTGCACAATAATCTTAAGATCATGGCCCATCCATCAGACACTCAAGTGTTGATTCCACTCAGCACACATCTCAAAAAGTGAGTGTGATCATGGGTGTACCAAGAGAAGGATTCTTAGGTCACTTTTGGGAATGTGTTCCACGTGGAATCCATATCTAACAGTTTGGTAGGTGGTTTATGATTTCAAGATCTATATTATAGAATAGTGGGACGAAAAACAATCTCCATCGCCTAATTCAAGATGGTCAACCGTGTTAATGGTTGTTGAAACCACGGGTTAGACCCAACCTTGGTTTGAGTACCCGTGCCCAAATAGTTAATGACTATACAAATTTGTAAAATTAACTTAGTTTGCTAGATGGATAAGGATGAGGGTTGGATCAAAATATCGTCCGATACGTATCGGACGATACGTATCGGTATTAGACCCTAACGATACGGTACATAAATGTACTGTATCGTCTTATATATATATATGTAAATGTCAGACGATACATTCAATATATAAATACATCTACATTCTGGTATATTACGTTGCGTACGATCATCCGGTACATACCATGGGTTGGATGCCTATTATAAAGGGACAATGGCTCTGACCTACCTTTAAACACCAAAATGTTTAGGTCTTGTCATAAAAAATAAAAAATAAAATCACCATTTTTTGAGTACATTACCCTTCAATATATGACCTATAATATAAAAAATCACAACGGTGTTAAATGATCTTACGTCATTAAATTAGGCTTTTGATCTTATACTAAAAAGAGTGCGGTTTATTAATTTCTCGCTTGGTCCATATCTTGTCATTGTCCATGTGGCAGTCATTATTGGAACATATCTCGCTCAAAGAATCATGTTTATAAGCGGATGCGAAGTAAATTTTAATATCGACCATTAAAAGTAAGAATAATGGTTGATATTAGAGTGGACAAATTGGATGATTTTAAGTCTCTCAAAAAATGTGATTTTCTGGGCTCATTGGCCTATCTATTACTTTAATGGAATGAATTATTGGCATCTTAAATCATTAATAGTGTAAGATCATTTATATAAACACTATTTCGGGTGCTTAGCTGACACTGAGAAGAGTTGGGTCCATTATAAATAGCGGCACAAATGACTGAATGAGTCACGTCGGGTGAATGTAACCTTATTTGTTTGGACTTGGGTCAAGTCGATCCACTTTGGTTCTGAGTTTGGGTCTTGACCCATTAAAAATTGGGTCTGGTCTCACTTGGGCTTGGGTTTGAATTTGGACTCAAATCTAATTTATAAGTTTGCTCAATGTACAAATATAATAGCTAATGTATGGATAATTGCTAATGAAATTAATATAGGAATAGTTGGCTGTGTTTGGGTTAGCTCTTATAAGAGCAGAAGCAGCCTACTCTCTGTCAGAGCAAATAAAATTTACTCTGAGATAGAGTAGGCATAGAGCAATTTTATTACTTAAAATTGCTCCCTGTCGGAGTAAATGAGGCAAGCAGTTGTGTTACCAAATATAAAAGTAGTTCTATGACGGAGCCAAAAAGTGAAAGAGCTGCTCTTTGCCCCAAAAGAGCTAACCCAAACGCAGCCGAAAAGTTTTACCTGCCTTAATTTATTATCTATTGCGTGAATCATGGATCAAAATTTTGGCCGAAATATTGAAGTTTCGGGCATGCCCAAAACTGTAACCGAAATCTAGATTATCAGTTATTTATGTATGGCCTGAGGGGAATTTTGGATTTCGGTTTCATTTTCCACCATGCTCGTAACCGAAATTCAATCCGAAATTTTGATCCTTGGCGTCGTGAATCTCTCCTTCAACCCATCAAAAATAGATATTGATAGTCACCCTCAATTCGACTGAGTAATTCATTTGGATAAGAGCCAAAATGTCACCCATATCATCATGCACTTGTGAAGAACAAAATGAGAATTATCATTAAATATATATATGAGAAAGGAAAAGAAATCATGAGAAAGAAAAGGATCATATTTCATTTCCTTTTTCATGATTTTTTTTCCTTTCTCATATTTAAACAGGCCTAAAAGAAATTCGTTCTCCAAGAAATGAATGGATGTCTAAGTGGTCTAAAGTTTTGACCGTTATCATATGGGAATTTCAGCGATGACGGTGATGTATGCATATCCTTCCTTATCATTAAAATCGTGAGGAATATTTAGGTTATGGATTATAAATCATATTTTTCTTCTTTAACATATGGCCTTCCACTAAGAATAAAGTACAAATCATTCAATAGCACGTTCTTTGGGTTGAATGTAATCTAAATCTCCTTTGGTAGCTTTGTTTGCACTCATGCATTCTCTTAAAGCACCTACCTTGGAAGCCCCTTAAAACTCATTGAGTGGATCAAATCAAACGATGGTAAACATACAATGGATCTTAAGACCATGTCGCACTTATCATACGGTCAATTTTTTATTCCACATGCCACAAATCTCCAAAATATGACTTAAAATCATATTTGATCATGACATGTGCTATTGCACACAAGGTGCATATTTTGGAGTTTAGTGAGATGTGACATCAAAAATTGACCGTTTAATAGGTGTGACATAGTCTCAAGATCCATTGAGTGGAAGATCGGGGTGAAACAAGATCGCCATCATCTGATCCGACTCAATCAACAAATTTTAAGAGGTTACACATATGAGTGCTTTTAGAGAACCCGTGAGTGCATACAGAGCTACCCATTACTTTTTTATATAAAACATGTTAGTAGAATTCATGAAGCCGGTCTGCGTAAAACTGTGACTCGTGCGCAAGTGGTGCACGGTTCATGCGACTAATACCAACTCCAAAGCAGACCAAGTTGGAATTCGGTGTGTGGCCCATCCACTTGCGCACGTTTTAAAGGCAACACCTACAATGAGTAGGTGTCGCTGGATTGAGTTGCACACCATACATAAACATAAAAGAGATGACAAAAGGGAAAATGCATCACAGTATAATTACACGATATCAAGCTTATCAAGAGATTGGCCGATCATTGCACACATCATCTTCACCAACATAGTTTTATACCATCTACAGAGCTACATAATTTTATATCATCTACAGGGGCTGGCCATGAGATACTGGGGCCAAGGCGAGTTCCTAATCTTTAACAAAAAAAAAATGTCATTTAAACCTCAAGAGGTTAGGTGAGCTAGTTAGGTATCTACTTCTAAAAGCAGAGACTTGAGTTTGAATCCCCTTCTCCCTTAGGCCATCCTAGGGATTTATATCTTATGCTGACCCGGCATATGATGAATTTGAGATGCGCATGTGTCCTTAGGATTAGGCGGGTGCTCTAAGAGGCCCAGATATCCAGGTTATCAAAAAAAAAAATTATCATTTTTTTTTTTTGACAAATAAAATAATACTCATTGTAGGTAGATTACAAAAATCTCGATATTCCATTCAAATATTTATAATTTGAACATGTCACTCACAAATTAACGAAAGTGTATATTAAAGAAAAATACAACACAAAAAGATAAAAGGTAAATAGTAAAATGCACCCGACAGATCAAATAACCCAACTAATAACATATTAATATTTTTTATTACTTTAATTGTCATCGAAATCTCAAAAAGTTCTAAAAATAGGTTCATGGGATAAGTCTCGTCAAGTAGATCAAAATTAAAAAAATGAAACTTTAAGGAGCTTGAAATCGCTATTTTAAGTTAAGATCATTTAATAAGAGATATATATATATATATATATATATATATATATATATATATATATATATATATAAGGGTACCTCAAAACGTGCCTACATCCCAAACCCCTTGAAAACCATTGAATCCTTTGAATTATATGACGGAGGTCGTTTTTCACCCACATCTTTTACTTAATAGATCTTGAGATCACGGTGCACTATCAAGCAGTTAGTTTGTGATTCAACGTGTCATAGATCCCAAAAAAATGGTTATAAAATCATATTTGAGTGTGATGTGTGCCATATGATTCAAGGACATTTTTGGAGAATTTGTGACACATGGAATAAAAAATTGACCGTCTGATAGGTGAGCCATGATCTAAAGATCTATTTTGTTAAAGATAGGTCTGAAAAGTGATCTCCACCATCTCATTCAAAGAAATCAATGGTAACGCGTGGGCGCGTTTAGAGGTAAACTATATATAATGGATTTGGCCAAACAAATCTGGTTCGATCAAAATTGGACCAGAGAATCTACTGGGTCAATACATATGGCCAGTTTGGCCCAATGGGGCTAGTGACTCGACCAATGACCTGCACCGACCCGGGCGAGACCCGATCCATTACCAGTTAAAAAATATGCAAATATGGGACCTAGGAAGAGTTGAACCAACAACCCGTTGGGTAAAAAGTAAAATGATACTAGTGACTTAACCAACTAAACAATTAAATTGATTCAATACTTTTATACATTAAATAATTAGATGGTAAAAACTTTCCATAGATTTGGGGGTCGAGGACGGCTTTGTGAGATTCATTTTATCACTCATTTTTATTCCACGTTAAGCTCTCCATGACTCTGCAATCTTTCATACTACTTTTCACTACTTTCATTTTAGGATTTCACTGGTCTTCTTGTTGTTTTATGTTTCACCCCTGGGTTGGGTCGCTTAAGCGGAAACCAAATCCACTCAAGCAAGGTGAGCCCTCAACTAGGCAAATTTTTTACAAGAAGAAGTCGCTCAAGCGAATTTGGCCCTTACTCGAGCAATTTTGGTTTTCACTCAAGTGACCCGCGACAACTAAGTTACGTCTACACTCAGGATTTGGAAAGTTTTTCTTGAAATAGAAGTAGGATTCGAGACTCCTATATAAAGAGAAAGCTTATGGACGAAAAAGTGAGCTTGAAGAGAGCCTTTTGAGAGAGTTTTTCAAGAGAAAAAAACTTGGGTGAATACTTTAGAGAGGCAAGGCATTGAAGAATAGTTTGGGGATTGAAGATCCGATTGAAATCGTTCTTATGTCGAAATCGTTATTATATTCCGACAAATCTCTTCTCTGTTCTTTGAAGGACAACGTCCTTGGTTTTACAACGGCTTAGCTGTGGAAGATCGAGTTTGAGAGTACACTAGAGAGAAGAGAGTGTGTGTGATGTAAATATTTATAAATAGCGCATAGACTCCCGTGGACGTAGCCCTCGATTGAGTGAACAACGTAAATCTTTGTATTGTGTGTGATTGTTCTTTTGCACCTTCTTATTTTTCTGCATTTATCGCGATCAGGAGTTCGTTAGTGTGGGTTAAATTCCTAACAAGTGGCATCAGAGTCAAGTTCAGGTTTACACTACAATGGGGATGAAGGTCTTGAATGCACGATTCGCGGTGGAGAAATTTTCATGCAAGAACAACTTCGTTTTGTGACTAGTCAAGGTCGCAGATCTTGTCTAACAAGACATTGATGATGCGCTACTAGGGAAAGAGATGAGAAAGAAGGTAGAGATGTCTGATGAAAAGTGAAACTCTATTGATAAGAGAGTCGTAAGCAATATTCGATTGTGCTTGTCCGATGAAGTTCTATACAACGTTCTTCATGAGAAGACGATCGTGAATCTGTGGAAGAAGATGGAATCTCTCTATATGATAAAGTCATTGTCCAACAGACTCTTCATGAAAAAGTAATTCTACACTCATCAAATGAATGTTAATACGCGTATTTATCACTATTTACATTCGTTTAATAAAATAGTTAGTGAACTATTGAGCATTGAGGTGAAACTTGAAAAAGAAGATCTAGCATTTCACATGCTCACCTTACTGCCACCATCTTAAGAGCACCTTGTTATCATATTAATTATGATAAAGATACTACTATCGTCGAAGAAGTGACTGATGTACTTCTTTCTGACGAATTGAGAAAATAACCTGAGTCAAACACCGAAGAGAGAAAGGGGTCGAAACCATGATCGCAAAAGAGACAAATCCAGATTGGATAATAAATCAACAACAGGAAATAGCAGGTTCAAATCTATGGGTGACGGAAAAGATGTTATATGTTACTTCTGTAAGCAATCTAGACATATTCGCAAATATTACAAACATAGATTGAATAAAGATAAGAGTGATGAAAGGACTTCGCAACAGGCTAGTGTTGCTAAGTCAGATTCCGGTGAAGACCTATTGTGTGTACTGTTAAGCTCTAGTTAGTTTGATGGTAGATGGATCTTAGATTCAGGGACATCGTCTCACATGTGTCCATACAGGGATTGGTTTGATCAGTATAAAGAAGCCAATGGTGGGACGATAATAATGAGGAATGACAGTGTATGTGAAGCAGTGGGTATCGGCTCTATCAGAATCAAGATATTTGATGATTGTGTTTGCACTCTTACTGAGGTTAGGCATGTGCCTAATCTGAAGAAAAATCTAATCTCGTTGGGGGCATTGAATGAGATAGGATGTTGAGTCATCCTAAAATTCGATAAACTAAAGGTCGTATGTGGTGTTATGACCTTGATGAAAGATAAAAAGATGAGAAATTTATATATTTTAGTAGGCAATACAATCAGCGACAGTGGTGTTGCAGCTATGACATATTCCAAGAATCTCTTTGATTTGTGGCACAAGAGGCTTAGTCACATGAGTGAACGTGGGCTGACAGAGCTTATAAAGAACAAAATAATTTCTGACATTCAAACTTGTAAGCTAAATTTTTATGAAGATTATATTTTCGGGAAGCAGAAGAAAGTCAGTTTCTCCACACGAAAGCATACTTCGAAGGGGCTGATTGATTATATACATTTTGATATATGGGGACCGACAAAAGTCACTTCGATGGGTGAAGTCAACTACTTTATGTCATTCATAGATGACTACTCCAAGAAAGTTTGCGTGTATCCGATTAAAAATAAGTCGGATGTGTTTCAAAAATTTAAGCAGTGGCAGAGCATGGTTGAAAAGCAGACAGACAGGAAGGTGAAGATTCTCAGATCAGATAATGGTGAGAAATATCTGTCAACAGAGTTCAAGGCTTACTGTAAAAATCAAATGATTATTAGACACTTAACAGTTCCTGAAAATTCTCAATAAAACGATGTAACAGAGAGGATAAACAAAACACTATTAGAAAAAACTCGGGATATGTTGAATCATTCCAACTCGAGTTATGAGTTTTGAGTAGAGGCAGTGAACATGGCATGCTATTTGGTCAATCGGTCGCCTTCAACAGCACTGAACTCAAAAATTACAGATGAGGTTTGGTATGAAAGACACAGGAATTACTCACTTGAGAGTGTTTGGATGTGCGACATATGTATGACTTCAGGGAAGTGAACAATCCAAGTTGGATCCAAAATCCAAAAAGTGCCTTGATTGGCTATAGCGAAGGAGCCAAGGGTTATCATTTGTGATATACACAATCTCACAAAGTGATAGTTGAAAGAGATGTTACTTTCAACGAAGATGAATTTCTGATGAAAAAGGCTGAAGATAAACCTCAGCCATCTGGTGAACCTCAGGTATTAGTTGATGTTGAAAGGGATATTACTTTCAACGAAGATGAATTTTTTATGAAAAAGGCAGAAGATAAACCTCAATCATCTGGTGAACCTCAGGTGTAAGTTGATGTTGAAAGGTATGAGCAAGATGAGAAGGATAATAAAGACTCCGATAGCACAATTTCTCAAGACTTGTAGCCCCACGTATCAGCTCCGGTTCAGACTACTTTGAGAAAGTAAAAAATGACAAAGAAACGTCCTGAAATGTTTAAAGACATGATCTCGTTAACACTTGCACTTATCAAAGAGAATGTAGTGAATATGTTGATTAACCTGGTTACACTGAAGAAGTTTAGGCATTGCCTAAACCAGATTAACACTCGCCGAAGATGTTGATGCCCCTTGGGGCGGTGACGTGGTTGGGGATGAAACCTAGGTTTAGATTGTTATTTTATGTTTCACCCCTGGGTTGGGTGAGCTTCAACTAGGCACCAAATCCGCTCGAGCGAGGTGAACCCTCAACTAAAAAATTTTCTACGGGAAGAAGTCACTCGAGCAAATTTAGTCGTCGCTCGAGCAAATTTAGCCATCGCTGGAGCTACTTGAGCATTCCGTAAAGGGAAAAGTTTCTGGTCCAACTCGCTCGAGCGATTTTGGTTTTCGCTCGAGCGACCCGAGACGACTAAGTTACGTCTACACTCGGGATTTTGCAAGTTTCTCTTGAAATAGAAGTAGGATTTGAGACTCCTATATAAAGGGAAAGTTTATTGACGAAAAAGTGAGCTTAGAGAGAGGCTTTTGAGAGAGTTTTTCAAGAGAAAAAAACTTGAGTGAATACTTTGGAGAGGCAAGACATTGAAGTATAGTTTGGGGATTGAAGATCCGATTGAAGTCGTTCTTGTGTCGGAATCGTTGCTATATTCTGGGAGATCTATTCTCTATTCTTTGAAGGATATTATCCTTGGTTTTATGACTATTTGGCTGTAAAAGATCGTATTTGATCTTGTTTGAGAGTGCACTAGAAAAAAGAGAGTGTGTGTGTTGTAAACGTTTATAAATAGTATATATATTCCCGTGAACGTAACCATCGATTGGGTGAATCACGTAAATCTATGTGTTATATATGAATTTTTTTTATGCCTTCTTATTTTTCTGCATTCATCATGATCGGAAGTTCGTTAGTGTGGATTAAATTTCTAACACTTCTGCTCCGTCTCTCTCGCTCTACTTTCTTTTGGTTGAAGCATCTTAATCCACATACAAGGTGAAATTGTTGCAACTGTTAACATCATGCTCATTACTGGATTGAAAGTTTGAGACCATCCGTACATTTGATGCTGCTTGGTGGAGTGTAAGTCATGTTGCTTCAATCACACTTGAAGGGTCTTGGTGGAATGTAAGTCCTTTGTTTAGAATTGATGGCTTATAGATTACTGAGTATGTAGAGTATCCTCGTGCCAATAAGATAAGTCAACCTAGACCTGACATGTAATAGTCCGAAAAATCACACTAAACTATGACCTCGGGATCCGTGCCCGATCGGTCATAGTTTTGACCAAATAGAAGTCCAATAGTTAGCATGGGGTGTGATGAATGGACGAGATGTGATGGGTTGTGTGACTGTGTGGTGTGTGTTGTAAATCTAAAGTCACATACACCTATCGAGGTGCATGTGCTCAACACACAAGCTAAGGGGGAGATAAAAGGGTTTAATAAACCCTAAAAATCAATAGTTTTAGTTGTTGAGAGAGAAGTAAAGAAGAGAGAGAGGAGTAAAGAGAGTGATCAAGCAAGGAGTTATTGTGGGTGATTGGAAGGGGGATTCAAGTATTAAAGAGGCCGATTCTGCGCAAGGAATCCGTTCAAGCCAAAGCTGGAACCCTAGCCTTCCAACCACTTGATTTGAAATCAATTTGAGATTGATTAAAGGTAAATTTTTGGTGAATAAAATGCATAGATTGTAGAGGTTAATTGTAGTTGAAAAATGGTTTAGATTGTAGGATGATGGTTTAGAGAAATAGAGGAAAAAGAGTGGAAAAAGATTGGGAATAACAGCTAGAAAGGGGCTGAATCTGGCAATTTCGATTAATCGAAATTGGGTTTCGATTAATCGAAATTGGCCAAGAAGTTGAAAAGTCAGAGGACCCCGATCTCGATTAATCGAATTGAATTTCGATTAATCGACTTTAGATTTCGATTAATCGAATTGGAAATCGATTGATCGACTGGGAACCTACAGTGAACTCCAATGGAGGAAAGAAAATAGCTTGGAGAAATCGACTAATCGAAATGGGAATTCGATTAGTCGATTTAGAAATTCGATTAATCGATTTTGGAAATTCGATTACTCGAATTGAGAATCGACAGATAGAGTGGAGAATTTCGATTAATCGAATTGGGTTTCGATTAATCGAATGGGAATCTCGATTAATCGATTTGAGAATCGATTAATCGATATTGACTTTCGATTAATCGATTTTGGAGTTCGATTAATCGACTGTGCTAAATTTTGTTGACTTTTGAGTTTGACTTTAAGCTTCATGGAGGGTTTTGGACCTCCTTTATTGCATCCTTAGTGATGTGTTTCACCTGTTATGTGGTACCATAGGTGGTACGTGTGAGCTAGTGCACAAGGAGCCACGTGGGACCTTGATGCGTTGAGCAAACAAAGACTTGAGGTAGGGAACACCTTGAACATGTACTTTATTTTACAAGAGCATGTATGTAGTGATATAGAATTCAAAATTCAAAATGTTTTATTGCTTAAGAATTGTGAAAAGTGTGTGTGTGACATCCATAAGAGTAATTATAATGAGCCATCCCCAGGGGATGAAGAAGTAAAGAGATAAGAGCATCAGGTGTGATGCAAGTGAATGGAAACATCCCAGGGATGTATCCAAGATTGAATCATGTTTGATAGGGCCTAACTGATATAAGATAGCACACTTACACGGTGAATAACTATATGTAAGGCACCGATATTTTTGTTATTTGAGGTTTGATAGGGTACCCCACCGACGTGGCGGGATATCCACGACTGACACGGCAGGATATTCGTGACCGATACGGCGGTAAAACCGTAGGCCGGTGCGGAGGCTTATCCGTACACAGTAAGCATACCCTAGGGGTGTTGATTTGAGACAAGTGAAACCCCGCCACCAATCCCCAGGGGAAAGGGGCTTGGGTACTATATTGTATTCCCAGGGAATACGTTAAAAGTGTCTATATAGATGACGATGATGGGTATCTCATCGGGGCTCGATGCTATATTGCTCGGGGATTACTTAAGTTGAAAGTTAAGTTTTGCTTTAGGCCTTTTCAACATCATTCATGAATAAATGAAAACATAAGTAATTATCAGTAAAATGCAATTCTTTTTAACTGTTTTCATCAATAACTGCATAGACACATCATGCATGGCATATCATGGAATATATGTGAGTAATAATTTATATGTTCAACTGTGTTTTGTTCCCTATTGAGCTAGGATGTAGCTCACCCTATAGACTATACGTCGCAGGTCCACTATTAGCAGCTGCCGAGGCTTCAGGAGACGCTGACCTCGGTGAGTCGGACCTTGCGGCCGGCGAAGAGTTGGAGCCACCTCCTGAGGACTTCTTCTAGAGGACTCCGTTGTGCCGCTTTAAGGGCTTTTTGATAGAGATTGGTACGGCTTGGTATGTCAAGCTTTGTTTTGGCTAAACCATGTATATATTGAGTGTGGGATTATTCTTTTGGGGCGAACCATCCGTGATGATTGCTATCATCGATGGTTCGGATCGATTTTCCATCTTATGCATAGGCATGAGGGTAGAACTGTCTTTTAGAGAATTGCTTCAATATAGATTTAAATTCCGCAACTTCATTTATTATTTCATTTTATGCTTGATATGTCAATGTTCCGTGCTTAGCTAAGGGGCACGGTCAAGATGATCGTGCTGATGGCACGGGTTTCGAGGCGCTGAAATCCGGGCTGTCTCATGATAGCCCAAAGGTTGGCCCCATGGCCCCTATTTGCTTCCAAATTCCGACCATAGTAACCAATTTCAAATTCAACAATCATTCAGTGGGGGTATTGTTCGGTTTAATTTGGATAAATTTACCTAAAAAATTTAAAAAAAAATGGGAATTATAAAAATAGGCATCTTTGTTTGCGGCTTCTACAAAAAGCACCTATATTCAAAATCTATTGACTGCTTGGAATAAGACGATGGAGATCATATTTCACTCCAAACTTTCCGTGATTCTTAAGACCATGATCTTACCATCATCTGGCCACTTTATGATTTCACTTGGCACATATCCAAAAAAAAATGATCCTAAAATCACATTTGAGCATGATATGTGTCATATGAATTTAACATCACATTTTGGAGGTCTGTAGTATATTGAAAAAAAAATTAATAGTATGATGACACAATCATGATCTCAAGTTCCACTGTGTAGAAAATTAGGGTGAAAAACGATCTCCATGTCTGATTCCAAGCAGTCAAGGAGTTTCGAACGTAAGCGCTTTCAGTAAACCTATAAGCACGAATAGAGGTAACCTTATAAAACTAAAAATTTATTAAAACAAATAATAATATAAATATCTATTTATTTAAAAATAATATTTTTTAACATTAAATAGGTGCGTGTACATAATCCACGTGCATCAATAATTCATAATCATAAAAAAAAAAAAAAAAAAAAAAAATTAAAGTATGATCAAAGCATATATCACAATCATATAAATTTGTCAAATTTATTAAAAAAAACAGCAGAATTGATGAATCACCCATGTCCTCGAGCAATCACAGTTGGACTTTTCAAAAGGTTGCTATTGGCGACCAATTACAGAGCTCGAATAACATGATAGGCTCCCAAGACTCAAGGGAGATGAGTATCTTCATACTGATAGCATACAAGGGGCCAGTGAGCCATCTGCTTGGTGGGCATTAGGGCTGTCAACGGGTCGGGCCTAGACGGACCGGATTTTCCACCTTGCCCTTTTTTAAAGAAAATTTTTGGGCTCGGGTCCGGCCCGATAGCTAATCGGGCAGAGCCTAGCCTGATTTTAAAATATTATGGCCCGAACCCAGCCCGATTAGCTATTCGGGCCGAGTTTTTAATAATTTTTAAAGAGTTTTTTTAAATGTATTTTTTAAGACCCAAATTTTCCGGGCCAGGCCGACCCTTAAACTTTGCAGCCCGAACTTGGCCCAATTTCTTATCTAGGCCCTAGCCCGGCCGGGCCAAGCCCAGGCTGAAACCCGGCCCATTAACAGCCCTAGTGGTTATTGATAGGTGACCGTACACTCCGTGGCAGGTGAACCACCAGGTGTATGATAAATCTTCTATAAAAATATAGGTATCAGGCAGGGGCACAAATGGTTGGGATCAACCTGACAGGTTTTCCACACCCGACCTACTATGGGTCAAGTTCCGATTTAAAAACTTGTTGGGTTAATCCAGCTGAAAATTTTGACATGTTACGTAAAAAGGTCAGGCTCAGATTAATCCAAACCTGATTGGAGCTTGACTTAGTATTTGTTAGCTATAATGCAACAAACAAACAAATATGTATATGATAATGATCACTTAGACTCGAGTCATGACGGGACTTGAGCCAGGAGTCTCTCTCTCTATATATATTTTCTTCTCTCTCGCTAAAATGCTATAAATAAAAAAATGGATTAAAAGTTCTATATAAATGCTACAAATAAAAAAACTTACAAAGTTTGGGAATGGTAGAAGGCTCATGGGAATGGTAGAAGCGCGCTGTCAGAAGCGATTGTTTCTTTTAAAAAAGAAAATTCAACGCCTTTTCAGCGGGATCAGTTGCTCCTTTATGAGAGTGCGCCGTTGGGACTGTTACTGTGCGCTGTTGGACTTGTCTGCTTTCTCATTGAGGTAATTGTACAATCGAGAGAGGACTTCACAATTATAAAGTTGTTAGGATTTGACATATATATCCACTATTGTTCACAATTATAAAGTTAATATTAAGAGCTTTAATCCCAGTGTCAAATTTAATACCAAAAACTACCTGTTGTTTGGCATTCAGGTACCACATAGAATTAGTAATTATGCTATCCTATGTACTTCAGGGGATATGGAAGCCTTTCTTTCACATTTCACTCAAAATGCAGCATGATCATGTGGGAATCAAAATATCATTGATGTGAAGAATAAATTATCTCGTAAGTAGCTTACCAACTTTAATGTGATTCTCATAAAGCCTATTTAAAGCTCATTAGTTGCTATAAATTGTTTAAGAGTTGATTTAATTTATAATATTTGAAGCTTTCGAAGCCTGCGCTAACTGCGATTAGTGTTTGGTGTCCCGTGGGGTATCTCTTGATTCAACCACATTACAAAAATTGAGTTTAGCATTAGATTAGAATCGTTATTTTGAGTTTTTGAGATATAGAATTGGAGATTTACTTTTTACATATGATAGTTATGTCTATTAGCTATAGTTTCCGCACATGTTAGTGCGCACGATACAACATCCGCCGTGCAGCCTCGAGCGATTTGGTCGAAACCCGCAACAAGATCTGCATTATAATCTCCGCACCATAAGGTGCCCGAATAAGAGCCTAACTAAATCGGTACACGACACCTTTTCGGCACGGGAATGAATAAAAAATTGACCCATACGACTTTATAAGGTAATCAAATGGAACATTTAATCTTGATGACCCCTAATCCTCAGCCACACTCATTGTTGGATCTGAACCATCCAATCAATGCATTCTAAATGAGTGTACTATGGTACGGTGCCTCCCATACAAAATGCCAATATACTGGACGATACATACCAATGTATCGTCCGGAACTGATACGTATCGTCCGGTGCTTATTGGTTTTGGAGCTGGACGATACGTACCGGTTTTCCAATTTTTTGACCCATGGCCCACAATCATAGAAAATACCTCATTCCAGGGACCATTATGTACAGGAATGCAGAGCTCCACTCTCATCGGGCTTCTAGCTACTCAGTTCCTTGGAAGCAGCCATGCAGTCCCTGTGGCATGCTCGGTTGTCGTCATGGCTATCTTGGGCCTCTCTCTTGTTTCCTTTTGGGGAACTGGATCTCGGCTTAGTGAACTATTTTCGTTGCTTTTCCCCCAAGCCATCTCCACTGTTAATGCTTATGTCACAGGTTACTAGGGAGCACTTTTCTTGGCAAATTACTCAAACTTCATTAAATTTTAATTTCAATGTTGTGATTTTAAATCTAGTTTTACTCGCAAGCGCACGAATCGAATTATAGTTAATAAGTACAGAGTACGAGATCGTTCCCACAAGGATTGATCAGAAAATTATCATGCGGAAATAGGAATTAACGATTAGAACTACTACATATCTAACACAATATTTAAACTTATTTATGATTATAAGAGTTTGATGGAGAATATGGTTCACAGTTCGTTGACTTGTCAAAAATCGTGGTCAATGCGGTTCGTTGCCTGGTTGAACCGCGACCGAACTGATTGAATCAAAATCGGGATATTATGTGGAACTTTTAAGCTAAATGATAGAATGGACTTGCCAAGATTTATTTTTTGGCCAGACGCTTTCTCATATAGCTTAAGAATGTTTAAAATTTTCCCACCCTTAGATTTTGTTGCGCGAAGGTAGATAAGGCTATCATCGGCAAAGAAAAGGTTAAACGTTTTTTTACTTTAAGCTGTCAAATAAGTTGTTCAAATCAGTTGCCATAATTTTATGTTTATGGCACCCACATTAAGATAAAAAAATAGCCCACTTATACTTAAAAATAACACTAAGAAAGGGCTTCCTAGTAATTTTGGTCTTAGCACATACAAAACAGACACCACTATCGAAAAGTAATCTATCATGTTATAAATTTGAAAGAGATACCGAGTAAGAAGAATGAGAAATTTCATCGATTTGATCAGTTACATTCAGTTTGAATTAACATGTCTCCATGACATATCTTTTTCTAACAAATTCATCATTCTTTGATAAAATAAAATTAACAAAAAACTAAAGATTTTAGAATATAGGAAAAGTATTAAAAAAAAAATTTCAAAAACCCAAAACACTAAACTAAAAAGCATTTGCAAAGAGTTTCCAACAACATAAATGGGTCTGCCCAAAGTGCACGTCAGGCACCAAATACCATCTCATGTTCTAATGACCTTCTTTTGTGCAATCACAAGCAATCAAGTGGTTGATAGAAGACGATGCTTTCCGTAAACTAAAAAAAAAAAATGCATTTATTAGAGACAGCCAAAAGCCGTCTCCAAAGAGGTTCGATCCCAGCTTACCTTAAAAAATGGACATGGATGATATGCCAGATCTCTAGGTCAAGAGGGGGATAGGAGGGATATTTGTGTGTTTGGGCCTTCTATTCTCTTATAGTATGCTTAGCATCTATGAAGGGCTTGTTAGGTAGGGTGTATGAGGTGGTTGTTATTCTTCGGTGCCTAGCTTCTCATTAACACTCATAGAAATAGCACTTTGGCATCGAGTTGTTTTGTATGCTGCTCGGGCATATTGTGCCATTAGATTAAAACATGAATATGATTAATGAAGTAAGATTTACTCGATACTGCGGTTTGATCAAATGATTCTAATTATGAAATGCTATAAAGTAATGGAACAAGCATACAACATGTTCAACACTTTCTAACAAGGAATCACATGGTATTAGATCATTTATATGTAACTTACATATAAATATTAGATAATTAGTTCTTTCGAATCAATGAGCAAGAATAAAGTTATTGATAATGTTTGAGCACACCATTCAGGGGTCCTTAATAGAAAGTTCTCAAACCCCGGCCGGTTACGTCGAGTAGTGAGAGTGTCATATATTTTTCCGGATAAGACCACTTCACTAGGTCTTTAGGAAGTTGAATCTTCATCATAGTAGGTATTCCTCCTCACACAAAGTGAGTTGAGATGAAATCTTTTTCGCTATTAGTGTATTATGCTAGACTAAATTGGAAGAGATTAGTGTAAAGGAATGTCCTTACCCGATAGTCGGATAGAATGTGATCTCTTAATGTTCATGACCTCGTCTCAACTCCGATCAGACTCATTTCGTGGCTGCACAATGCATTACATTGTTAGTATACACCGTGCGCAGTAGATCAGCATCAAGAATTTATGTCTGTAACTGCTCAAACTTAAGCAGAAGTCCCATCAAGAAACTATATTTGTTGGTGCTCAAGACGATGGGAACCAAACTTGGGACCCTCGCCAAGGTACTCAGTAGAGGGCTCATACTGACTAAGCTCATCCTATCGCCTACGGCGGTTTGGTCCGGTTTGGACGGGTACCGGGTTGGATTTGGTTTGAAAAAAAGGAAAATCAAAAAGTTTGGTTTGGTTTCGGTTCCAAGCCTCCCCAAGCCGAAACCGACCGAAATAGACAAGGTACTTCCTGTCACTAAGGATTTTAGAAATGATTCCATGCCACCAGCCACCATCGCAGAGTGCATCAACTTTTTTGTGCAAATCAAACTTTTCGACAGCTGAAATCGGAGGTGAAGGCCTGATATATTGAATATCAATTGTTTCTCTCAAGAGCTTGTTCTCTTAATTAGGCACTTGTAATTAATTAATTCAGTTTTCCAATTTTATGCTAAAATGATAACAATATTTTAAGAGGTTGGTGTCTTGGATGAAACGTGTAGAATAAAGATCAAAGTAGAGGAGAGAGGAGAGCATATCTCGAAATCAAGCAAGGAATGTAATGTTTTCTATGTCAAGATTGAAGGATGCAAATTAGAAATCATTCTCAAGGAAAAACAGTTTGAAGGTGCTATGCCGAGATCGGTTGATTTGAGGGGATTTTCTAAAAGATGCAAGTCTGAAGTTTAGGAATTTAGGATTCGCTCTAGGGCACTCTCACAAGAAGAATACACTCAAATACAAATATTTCAAAATTTGTTTACTAAATATAACATAATTGTAAAACATCCTTGAGAGCATCACCACTTCAACGATTTAACCAAACAGCAGCCTAGAAGGAAACGAGACGGGTGTGCTCTTGAAAATATATTGATATACGCCATATGATGCTTCTAGCCGATCTAATGATGTATCGGGCAAACATTGATCCATAATTCAAGTTGATTTGTTTGCTTGTAAGTACTAGAAACTGCTACCCTATCAAATTCTAACACTTGTCAGGGTGTCCAAAGCAAGATTTAATAAAAATAAAAACAATATAGAATCATGTGGTCAAAAAAGTCGATTTAACATAAAAATGAACAATAAAATCACATTTGGTTTTATCATTCATTTCTCACCACAGATGGTTTATAGTTTTTAAATTTTATTTTTTTTTTAATTAAGAGTTGTGATCAACAAGCAGCTCATATCCATGGCATCCAATCATGTTATTGGATGCCACGCGGTTATGATATGTTGATCTGTGATATACATCTTCATTTAGTGATAAAAACTAAAAAATATTTAAAATCAAATTTTGATATGACTAATACTCAATCAATGGAGGATTTGTGGCAAACGATGCAATTATTCTTGAAAAGAAAACCTTTAATCTATGTGTTCCAGTCAAAATACTCGTCCCTCCAATTTGCTGTCATGTAGCACCCAATTGGGTGCCACATAAAAGTGCTGCTTGATGATCAAAACAATTATTAATAATAAAATACATAAAACTCTATGATCAATGGTGTCAATTGAGTGCAAAATTATAGTGACATATGATTTTATCGTTCATTTTTCATAACGGTGCCGCTACCCTTTTCAGCCGACGGCTCGGCACACTGGTAAAAACAACGGAAACCTTCTTCTAACAAAAACCAAAACGCCTAAAATAGATACTTCCCCTAAAGCTAAGAGCCTAGACGCAAATATTTCTATGTAATAATACTGTGTTTACGGCAGTTACCAGTGAGTTTTTATTAGGTACCTGACAGCATACAAGATTTATGTGATCTACAACCATAGGATCACAACAGTTCGGCTCGATTTGGTTAATCGAACTTGCACCCCTACATGTTGGTGCTTGTAGCATAACTTTTTAACCTATTTTAAACACACTTGTGAACAAGAACTTGACATAGTAATCTACATATCAACAACTTTCAAAATAAATTGCCACTTTGTCCGAGACTAATTTTTTAATTTCTTATTCAATTAACTTGAAAACCACTATACCTATAAAAACAAATGAGAAGGCAAGGAAAGGAACTAAGCATAAACATGCACTAACGTGCATGAAAACTTAAAATTTTGAAAAGATAGCCTAAATATTTCCAAAATCTTAATCTTAAACTAAATCAGCATGAAACTCACACTAAACATCGTAGATGTAATTAAGTGTTGAAGCCTCTAAGGACGCTTATCTAAGAGGGCGCTTATTAAGTGTTGAAGCCTCTAAGGGCCATTAAATTACCATAATAACAGGTGGAGGTAACTTTTGGTGTGGTTAAACTTCACTTCCCTAAAGGAGATAACGAGTGTGTCCCGAATTTGGGAAGAAGAGGTCTAGGGATCAAATGGCTATAAAAAGATTTCAACATAAAGCCAGTCTTGGGATTCCCTACCCACACCCTCATCCCCTAATTTCCATTGACCGTCCGAGAGGTGTTACATGATCTTTAAATCCATTCTATGGACAATCGGGGTAAAAAACAATCACCCTCATCTGATCCAAAGCAATCAATAGTATTCAAGGGGTTTAGGACGTTAGCTCTATCATCAAACGGTCAAAATTTTATTCCACGTGGCACAAATCCCAAAATTTTGGGGAATTTCACCAAATCAAAGGTAAATGAAAAAATTCGGCTAAAATTCATTAATTTGGCAAAATTGTTGATTCTTTTTGCGTTGGAAAGATAACATCAAGCCCTATAACTTTCGTGTTTTGAGTGCTAAGAGGATTTTTTTTTTATAATAATAATGTGGTGTACAGGAAAGAAAATACATATGTTCAACTTCGGGGCTCATCGAGAAGAGAAACAGACGGCTTCTCGCCACGAGACGTACTAATACTCAAAGTAAAATTTGTATAGTATGTTATATTAGTACACACACATTAAAATGTACTAATCATCATTATTAAGATGTAGCATTGTTTTGACGTAACCTTCTCCTATTTTTTTTACCTTCAAAACTATTGATTCGCGAGTTAGTCAAAACACGAAAGTTATAGGGCTTGATGTTATCTTTCCAACGTAAAAAGAATCAACAATTTTGGTTGCAAACAGTCAATAGGTTGTCCACGGTCAACATTCATCATATATAGTTCTTTTGTACATATGATGTAACCACATAGTGATGAACCATTAGGGGTGTTATCGGGTCGGTTTTTGTGCAAAATCGAAACCGAATCGATAATTACCAGTTTCTAGTTTTTCAAATCGAAACTAAACCGATATGCCTCAAAACCGAAACCGAACCTATAGTTATCGGTTCAGTCGATTTTCGATTTCAAAAGCTTAACTTTTTTAATTTTTTTATTTGTAGCATTTATATAGAACTTTTAATCCATTTTTTTATTTATAGCATTTTAGCGAGAGAGAAGAATATATATATATATATATATATAGAGAGAGAGAGAGAGAAAGAGAGAAACTTGTTGTGGAGTGTGGCCGTAATGCCGCATGGGATTGCCAGATGGACAGCACCGGTGGGTGGCATCGGACGACAAACGAAATGATGGTGGAGACATAAGACCGAATGGGAACAAGAAGGGTTTCACCGCAGTTTTAGCCGTTTAGGGCTTTGGAGAAAAGAAACGAATGGGGTTTGGTTTAGACTTTTAGGGTTTTGGATTTGCAGAGAACTAAGGGATTTTGCGTTTTGGCTGTTTTAAAACTTTTAATTGCAACTGATTGAAGGGATTTTCGCTATTCCTTGGACTTCTTTTGCGTAGAAGATGGGATTTGAAAAGTTAAAAGATTTTTTTTTATTTGCAGCCTATTTTTTTTGTGCAGTTGAGTAATATCCATTATTGGTTCGGTTTCGGATTTTTTAACGTTAAAACTTAAACCAAATCGAGAACCCGATAAGTTGTTTTCCCAGAACCAAAACCAAACCAATATATATTAAAACCGAAACCGAACCAAAATTTCGACCTATTTCCGTCAGTCGGACCGATTCGGTCGGTTTTCTGCCCAGCCTATGTACGTCATCCGTATCGTCCTCCTTGAATAAATCAAAGCACCGGTTTATTTTTTTCACAGTTTTATGTACGTCATCCGTATCGTCCTCCTTGAAGCTCCTAATTGGATTCCACGCCTATCTCTCATGGGTTCGAGATTTACGGAGGGATTAATCGTACAGGGACAGCTAGAATCTCATGTCATGAATGCCACTTGTCTAGCATAGGTGATCCAATTCCCTAATCAATATCTTTCTCTAGTGTCACTTGTCTAGCATGTGTGAACCAAATTACCTAATCAAATTCTTCCTCTCTTTATATATATATATATATATGGGAGCCATTAGTTGCATACGCTTTTTAAGTGATTGCACTAAATTGCACCGAATTTAAGAAAAAGACTGACAAGTTTGACGACTTCTATCATGTGAAAACACTATCTAAGTCGTTTCATTTGAAGGTCATGATTTAAAGATATTAATTGCAAAATATTAGAATAAAATATAATTTTCATCATTTGATTAAATGGAGTCAAAGGCTATTATATAATTCAACAGTTGACTACAATAGATCATATGACAAGTATTGTATTTTGCTCCAATTTTATGTACCAGAGATCTATTGATCATGAACTTCAAATCAGATTGCATTTTTACATATCACATGTCCCTAAAATACCAAGTCTTTCTTTAAACTCGGTCCAGTCACTTGAAAAACATGTGCAAGTAATGACTCCCTATATATAAAAACATGTGCAAGTAATGACTCCCTATATATATATATATATATATATATGTTGGGAGCCGCAAAGGTACTCACGGTGGAGTACCCTCACTCTACTCCACCGTTCACATGGACGTCCACGTGACAGTCATAGTATATTTTGGGTGCCATATGGAGCAAGATAGCTTTGCACTACAAAAAAATAAGACTATTAGCAGTGGCCAAAAACTGCCGCTATTAACAAAAAACTACTAAAAGTTATTAAAACAATTGGTGACGAGAGTGTTTAGATCATTTTTGAAAAAGAAAATTCTAAAACAATATTTTCATCATGTATTTTTTGAGTCGTAAAATTAAGATTTTTGAATCATAGTCAAAATTTGACTTTATATTTAAAAACTCGGTTTGAACTTTGAATTCATTTTTTTTTTTAAATTGATCTATACAAACTGTTGATGCTCCATGTAACACCAAAATAGTATTTGTGTGGACCTTCACGTGAATGTTGGAGTACGATATATGAGGGTACTCCAACTTATATGAGGGTACTCCAACTTGGTACCTTTACCTTTCCATATATATATATATCCAGATGAAAGGTCTGTTGACCGTTTCTCAAAGAGGTCTCCAACTCTCTTTAATCTAAGGAGCTCTTGAAGTGGTCCACTCTTAGTCTTCATCACTTTTGTAGTTATGGGAACTACCCATGAAGTTGGAAGTTGTGGAAGTTATCCATGATATTGGAAGTTATAGGAATTACCTATGAAGTTGGAAGTTGTGGAAGCTACCTATGATATTGGAAGTTATGGGAACTACCCATAAAGTTGGAAGTTGTGAAAGCTACCCATGATATTGAAAGTTATGAGAACTATCCATGAAGTTGGAAGTTATGAAAACTACCCATGATATCTAATATTGGAAGTTGTGAAAACTACTCATATTGTGAGACATGTAACCACTAAGGCTTGATGGAAGCTTTGGCTATAAATACCAAGGTTTGGTCCCCAAACTCAAACACTAAAGCCCCTTCAATTTTACATCATCTAACTAGAGTGAGTAGAGTTTAGAAGTGTCAAAATCGAGTGAGTGAGAGAGAGAGAGAGAGAGAGAGAAACAGTGAGAAAGTATGAGTAAGCATCAATGACTGGAGGTATAATTTTTATATATTTCAGTTTTGATTCTTATTAAGTGTTTAATTCTGCATTAAAGAATCATTTTTGACTAACAGTTGGTATCAGAGCTAGTTTTATCTCTGTCTTGATGTTCGGAGATACTCTCTTTGTCTGTATTTTTGGTTAAAATTAAGTTTTGTTTTGGTTGATTTTGATTCGAAACAACACATTAAAATCATGTGAAAACTGATTTTCTAAGGTTTTTTTTTTTTTGTGATTAAAAATTATAATTGGCTTTTGAGTCGTGATCCACACCCTGTTTTCAATCTTGGTGAAAAAACGACTATTAATTTTCACTTTGTGGATGGTTTGAATTGTAGGTTTTGGGCCCACGCCTTTTGTAAAAACTCATTTATTATGTCTTTTGAATTATTGTTGTGCAAATTTTATTTATTATTTTTATATTTAGTTAATCTTTATGCATAAAAGTTGTAATGTCTAGTGATTCATATGATTTTTAGTTAACTAAAGAATAGCCACAACATCTTTAATTAAATAAAAATTATATATTATAATTTAGGATCACATAAATAATATGTAGACATTAATTGTAATTAATCATACTTAATATAATAAATTTTATCCCATAGAAATTTTTATTATATTTATATGATTAATTAGGGTAAAATATCAAACTATTCATAACTTACCCACAGAAATTATGAATTAATAAATAATTTGATAGTTTTATCATAAAGTCTGTTTTTAGTAAATAATTTGATAAATTCTATCATAAAGAATAATTGAATCTGCTTTGATTAAAAAAAATTAACCCACAGGCAATTTTTATGTCATTAGATTCAATTTTTAAGCATGATTTACATTGGTAAAGCATGAAAATTTTATTTAAGCCTCAGTTTTAACATAAGCTTGTAATCTATAATTTTATATAGTTGTACAACCTGCAAATTTCTCTGATGTTCGTTGTGATATTCTTAAACTTAAGGGAGATAACTATAAAATATGGTAAGAGAGAATTCTACTTCATTTAGGGTGGATGGACATAGACTATGCTATTAGGAAAGACGAATCACCAGAACTCACTGATACTAGCAGACATCATGCTTTATAACCAATGGAAACGATCTAATCGCCTCAGCATGATGTTCATTAAAATTAGAATTTTTGCTAGTATTCGTAGTTCTGTCGATCAGCATGAAAAGGTCCGAGACTTGGTAAAAGCCATTGATGAATAATTTGTCACTTCTGACAAGGCACTAGCAAGCACCCTAATCATGAAGTTCTCATCCCTAAGGCTCACCAGTGTGAAAGGTGTGCACGAGCACATCAAGCAAATGAGGGTTAATGTGGCTCAATTAAAGAAACTCGAGGTTGAAATGTCAGAGTCCTTCCTAGTACACTACATCCTAATCACCCTTCCGTACCAATACGGACCCTTCAAAATCTCATACAACACACATAAAGATAATTGGTCAATCAATGAACTCATGACCATGTGTGTTCAAGAGGAAGGGAGACTGGTAATGGAACAGGGAGAAAGTGCAATGCTAGCAACGCATGAAAAGGAAAAATCTCAAGCCAATAAGAAAGGGAAAGGTAAAATATCTCCCTAACCTAATATTAAGAAATATTCCAAATGTTTCTTCTGTAAAAAGAAGGGACACATGAAGAAGGAATGTGCCAAATTTCAAAAATGGCTTGCGGATAAAGGTAATCCAACCTCATTTGTTTGTTATGAATCTAATATGGTTAACATCAATATTAACACATGGTGGATTGATTAAGGATCAACAATCCACATTCCGAATTCCTTGCAGGGTTTGCAAAACCTAAGGAAGCCAGTGGGATCTTATCAGGGAACAAGATGGGCTCGCATGTGGAAGCTATAGGAACTTGCAATTTAATTTTAAGTAGTGGTTTATTTTAAAGTTAGAAAAAACTTTTTATGTTCCAAGTTTTTCTAGAAACTTGATTTCAGTTTCAAGGCTTGTACCTTTTAAATATTCCTTTTATTTTTCAGATTCATCATTTAGTCTATTTTATAAATCTGATTGTGTTGGGAATGATACTTTATCTGATGGTCTTTACTGCATTAATTTAAAAAATAATACCACCTATGATTCAATGCATGTTCACTCTGACTCTAAAAGATGTGTTATTAATGAGGATTCCTCTATATTATGGTATCAGAGATTAGGTCATATCTCCATAGAAAGAATTAAAAAATTAGTAAATGAAGGGGTACTTAATACCCTAAATTTTACTGATTTTGAGACTTGTGTAGACTGCATAAAGGGAAAGCAGACCAACAAGTTAAAGAAAGCTGCCAATAGGAGTTCAGAAATATTAGAGATCATACATACTGATATATCTAGTCCAGACATGAACTCGCATGGTCAGAAATACTTCATCTCTTTTATAGATGATTACTCACGATATATGAATCTCTACATGCTTTATAATAAGAAAGAAGCATTAAATGTCTTTAAAATCTTTAAGGGTGAAGTAGAGAAATAATGCGGTAAGCAAATTAAGATCGCGAGATCAGATAGAGGTGGAGAATATTATGGTAGATACATAGAAGATGGATAAGCACCTGGGCCATTCGCAAAGTTTCTTCAAGAATATGGGATTGTTGTCCAACACACCATGCCTGATTCAACGGACCAAAATGGTATAGCAGAAAGAAGAAACTGAACATTATTAGACATGGTGCGGACTATGCTTAGCAACTCTAATCTTCCTAAATCCTTGTGGGCTGAAGCATTTAAGACGGTAATGTATATATTAAACTAAGTTCCAACCAAGGTTGTTCCTAAAATGCCATTTGAATTATGGAAAAGTTGGAAATTGAGTTTGCGAAATATGCGCGTTTGGAGATGCCCGTCTGAAGTAAGAATTTATAACCCACAAGAGAAGAAGTTGGACCCAAGGACCATCAGTGGGTATTTCATTGGATATGCTGAACGGTCTAAAGGTTACAGATTTTATTATCCATCTCACATCACTGGGATTGTGGAATCAAAAAATGCAAAGTTTCTTGAAAATGACTTGATCAGTGGGAGCGATCAAACCAGGAACATAGTTTCTGAGAATGATCATTCATAATCTCAACCTTCCACCTCAAGTGATAGATTGGTCATTGTTTATAACACTCCTCAAGTTTAAACTGGTGTTGAACAATCAATCGTTGAAATTTCACAAGCTGCTGACGACATTTCAATAGATCAGGTAGTTCAAACTGGTGTTGAACAACAAGTTGAACCGCATACCTCTCAAGAAGATGATAGTACAACATTAGGAAGATCTATTAGATCAAGGAGATCAACAATTCCTGATGATTATATTATATATTTACAAGAATCTGACTACAACATTGGAACCGAAAATGATCTCGAGTCTTTTTCACAAGCCATGAGTTGCAAAGAATCAGAATTATGGTATAATGTCATGAAGGAAGAGATGAATTCTATGAAAAGTAACAGAGTTTGGGATCTTGTTGAGTTGCATAATGGTATAAAAATCATTAGATGTAAATGGGTGGTCTTTAAAACAAAGAAAGACTCATTGGGCAACATTGATAGATATAAGGCAAGACTCGTTGCTAAGGGATTCACTCAGAAAGAAGGAATCGATTACACGGAGACCTTTTCTCTTGTATCTAAGAAAGATTCCTTGCGCGTTATTTTGGTATTAGTAGCCCATTTTGATTTAGAGTTGTAACAAATGGAAGTGAAAACGGCATTTCTCAATAGAGATCTAGAAGAGGAGGTTTACATGAAACAACCTGAAGGATTTTCTTCTAGTGATGGTGAGCAATTGGTTTGCAAGCTTAAGAAATTCATATACGGTTCAAAACAAGCATCCCGCCAATGGTATTTGAAATTTCATAATGTAATTTTTTCATTTGGTTTTGTAGAAAATATTATGGATCAATGTAAATACCAGAAGGTCAATGGGAGTAGAGTCTGTTTTCTTCTTTTATATGTGGATGACATTTTGCTAGCAGCTAATGATAAGGGTTTTCTGCATGAGGTGAAACATTTTCTCTCTAGAAAATTCGATATAAAGGATATGGGTGAGGCATCTTATATCATTGGCATTAAGATCCATAGAGACAGATCTCGAGGTATCTTAGGTCTATCTCAGGAAGCCTATATTAATAAAGTTTTAGACAGATTTCGTATGAAAGATTGTTCACCAAGTGTAGCCCCCATTGTGAGGGGTGATAGGTTCAATTTGAACCAATGCCTGAAGAACAACCTTGAAAGAAAACAAATGAAGAACATTTCATATGCTTCTGCTATTAGAAGCTTAATGTATGCTCAAGTCTGCACAAGACCTGACATTGCATTTGCTGTGAGAATGTTGGAACAATATCAGAGTGATCCAGGTTTAGACCACTGGAGAGCTGTAAAGAAAGTAATGAGATACCTTCAAGGAACCAAAGATTACATGCTTATGTATAGACGGACAGACAATATGGAAGTAATTGGCTACTCAGATTCTGAATTTGTTGGCTGCATTGATTCATACAAATCAACATCAAGATACATATTTTTGATAACCGATGGAGCTGTATCATGGAGGAGTGCCAAGCAGACTTTGACTACAACTTCCACTATGGAAGCCGAATTCGTCTCTTGTTTTGAGGCTACTTCGCATGGTGTATGGCTTAAGAGTTTCATTTATGTGCTTAGAATTGTGGATTCTATCTCTAGGCAATTGAGAATGTATTACGACAATTTAGCTGCTGTTTTTATGACTAAGAACAAAAAAAGTGAGAGTCGAAGTAAACACATCGATATTAAGTATTTAGCCATAAGAGAACGTGTTAAAAAAAAGAAAGTGGTCATTGAGTACGTCAGCACTGAGCTAATGATCATCGATCCTTTGACTAAGGGCATGCCATCGTTTCAATTTAAGGATCATGTAGCAAATATGGGACTTGGTTCCATTATGTAATTTTTCATTGTAATGGTAATGTCATTTTATAGAAATTTTAAATTATTCTGATATTTTTCTCATATTGATGTGCACCTTAATTTAATTTTGAGAAAATTCATCTGTGTTTGACCAAGAATAAACATAGGATTTATTTATTAAGAAATTATTACCACATAAGTTATAAAAACATAGTAATACATGGATGGTAATACTCGTCATTAGAGGAATTATCACCATGATTCATGTACTTATTACTTAATACAAAATATTGATGGGTTCAAGATGAGACATTAGAAGTGTGGACCAAGTGGGAGAATGCTGACCGTTTCTCAAAGAGGTCTCCAACTCTCTTTAATTTAAGGAGTTCTTGAAGTGGTCCACTCCTAGTCTCCATCACTTTTGTAGTTATGGGAACTACCCATGATGTTGGAAGTTGTGGAAGCTACTCATGATATTGGAAGTTGTGGGAACTATCTATGAAGTTGGAAGTTGTGGAAGCTACATATGATATTAAAAGTTATGAGAACTACCCATGAAGTTGGAAGTTGTGAAAACTACCCATGATATCTAATGTTGGAAGTTGTGGAAACTACCCATGTTGTGGGACATGTAACCTTTAAGGCTTGATGGAAGCTTTGGCTATAAATACCAAGGATTGATCCCCAAACTTAAACACTCAAGCCCCTTCAGTTTTACACCATCTAACTAGAGTGAGTAGAGTTTGGAAGTGCCAAAACCGAGAGAGAGAGAGAGAGAGAGAGAAACAGTGAGAAAGTCCGAGTAAGCATCAATGGTTGGAGGTATAATTTTTATATATTTCAGTTTTGATTCTTATTAAATATTTAATTCCGCATTAAAGAATCATTTTTGACTAACGAGGTCACCAAATGAAATTGATGTATCTCAAAAACTGCATTGATCAAATGATTATAATCATTTGATCACTTCACTTTTCGTGCTAAATATTTTTCATTCATAGATTCACTACGAGCTTTATTATTATTTTTGCGGCAACCAACTCTAAGTCTATATCAAAAAGCTCATGTTGATTAATTGGGATATTGTGATGACTCGTATCACATGCTAATGATATTGTCCAATTCTGGTCTTAGGTCCTTGCCTCTGTTTTATTTTTGGTATGGGAGTTTCATTTCACCGTCTCTACACAGAGCATGTCGATACATGAAAGAGCCGGTCACACCTAATATAGTGCTATGTTTGGATCATCAACAAAGCCAAGGGCGTCTATTCTATAAGGTGGGGGGATTGTAATAGTCCCACATTAGATGGAGAGAAATTTGGAACCCGGGATACAAGGTGCGACCATCCCTTTCATGTACGATGCGTTTTTGGTAGGGACAATGACAAGTAACGCCTATGTTAGAAATAAAATCGGGGCGGAGGCCTAACCCCAAAATCGGACAATATCATTGGCATGTGGGTCCAAATCGCATCTAATTAAGATTCGAAGATTGATGGATGGCCTCTTTATGCATACCCTAAAAGTGACTTGGATCCTAACCATTTGATAATTGAGCTTTTCTTCTACGGCCCTTCGAAATATAAACTGTTGATTGGAGTCATTGGACAGCTACTCGATCTAGCAGTGCTTTTCTTAGCCTTAAAAAGTGATTCCACCCAACTGCTTGGAAATTACCAAGAACCCGCTTCTCACCCAACTGATTCATGCAAAAGCAAAATAAGCTAAAACTTTGGGTGAGAGACAGACAATGGCCTTCTCATAGTCTACAGGAATCAATCAAACGAGAAGCAGACCTAACCAAACAGGGGCCTAAAATATAAGATCGATACACGTGTCATATGCTAGTTTCACTAAGTTTTAATTGTTGGATTTCACGGATTTGTGTGCCCCTTAAGTCACACGTCATGGTCAAAGTCAAACAGTCCAACTTGTTAACTTAGAGAGATGGTGGAAACACTAGTTGTGGTCAAACTAAAATTTCTAATGATATCAAGGATTGTAATTTTACCCTAACATAAGTGTGGTAATTCTAATCATTAGATTCTTTGATGGGCAACTTTCTAACCTAATTGGCTAACCTATTTAAAGGGATATAGAGTCCCTTTTTCTACACACGATATACGTATCAATTGAATTAAAAGAATTCAATGGAAACTCCACTTCTCTACAACGTGTAAAGAAACAGAAGACTCTCCATCAAATCATCGAACCACAGATCATTGCTCGAATCGTTCAAGGCTAAACCCTCGCGTGAAAAACTCTACAGTGTAAGGTATGCTAAAGTTTTATTTAATTCCTCTTTTGATTGCGGGAAGATCCTAATAGTTTCCAACAAGTGGTATCAGAGCCAAACCCGTAATTGACTTTATCGTACCGATTCTCATCGTTATTTTTTGCCGAATTTTTTAACTTGTCGGTGTAAGATTTTAAGGATCATATTAATTGGGTGTCGCCCATGTGAATTAATTTATAATAAATTTGTTAATAATTTTTGAAGTTTTCGGGATAAGATATGTGGTTTTACCAGTAGCCGGGCTGTCACCGGCCGTCGGTGGCTTGACCGGCTATGTTTGGGTGGTGGTAGGTTAAAGGGTGGCTGCAAATATAAGAGGCCTATAGGTCTCTGGTTCGTATTTTTTAGAAGAAGACGACTTCAAGGTTTCTCTTTTTCTTTTTGAAGAAGACGTCTCCAGAAAGGTCTCTTTTTAGAAGAGACCACTTCACTACAACCCTATTCAAGCTTTAGTTGCATGTATAGTCAGGGTACCAAAGTTGGCGGTTCCCAACTATATATGACTTGATGACCCAACACGATTGGACCCAAACCAACCCGACCTCATGTCCATTGACCCATATAAGGTCATGACCCAATCCGGTCTGTAATCGGGCTCGGTCTTGGACCCGGCCCGATCGACAATCGGGCTCGGGTCATGACCCTATCCAGCCCATGGTCTGGTCATGTCCATTCTTGGCCCATGATTCATAATCTAGTCTGGCCCATAGTCTGGTCCAGTCCATTCCCGGCCCATGGCACATGACCTGGATTTGGCCCGTTCGATTAAGGCCCATTTTTACCCATATTATTCCTTATTCTTTTCAGGTCATTTCTGTACTATCTATAGGTCCAAGTTTGAAATATTATATATGAATTTTGATTTTCTCAGACATTTCGGATCTATTTTGAGGTCTATTTTTACACTGGAGCTCTTTATTGTAACGTTTTATGACCTGATGTCTTTTTTGACATTTTTTAATCGGATAATTATTTTGTATTTGAGTGTCTTTAATTAAAGTTGTAATTAATTTTAAATTCATGATTTATTTATATTTAATTACTCAAGATACATGTCCTATGCGCACTCTTAAAGTTTTATCATTTATGAAATGTTCAATTAAAGTTTTGATCTACATGTCTATTTCACTTAAAGTTATATGCTAGAGATTTTATACAATTTTTTAATGTTAAATTTCAAATTATTTTAATGTTAAGGAATTCAACTTAAAGTTAAATAAGTGAACATATTAAAGTTAAATTGGAATCTATTCCTTACATTTTTAATCTGAACATGTATAAATTTAACATTGGATCCCTAATTCTAAGAACTGAAATACGACATTTATGGATCATAAGGGTTGGTTCTTTCCTATGGGGTTTATGGAGAAGCGAGTGATCGTGTGGGAATGCTTGGCGAGTGAGTTGGTTCTTGCCCAAAGGTAGACAATTCACAAACTTTGTAGTTTTTGAATCTTAGATATTTTCTCTATTAAGATCAGTAGGCGTACTATTGCATTGAGTATTTGTGTATGGCCCAAAGGTGTCATAGGTACTTGATGTAGTGTGTGCGAATAGAATAGTCTTGTATGGGATGATTAGATATGATAACCCTATTTAACCAAAGGTATAAGAAGTGTCTGATTCTAATCAAACCATAGAGGGTAGGTCTATGGCTTATTTTATACGGTGGGAAGCAAGGGCAAGTCATGGTGGCTGCCCAAAGGTGAGTCGTGACGTTGCCAAGTGCTTTCCTTACATGTGCACATAGTGTTACTTCATATGTTTGAACCAAAACCCCTTATTTAAGCGAAATGGATTAAATCTAAAGAATTAATTAAATTTTATTTTGATGTTGACTTTTAAAAGGTGATCTTAAATTAAAAAATTTACAGCGATAGATCTCTTATTAATTACCAAACACATAGCAGGAGTTGAGCCGCTTTTTGGGTCAAGTTTCAATACTTGGAAAATGACTCTCGATATTTATTTTGAGATTTTAGACATATCTTTTGTCTT
The DNA here is from genome assembly GCA_021018995.1 of Chloranthus sessilifolius. NCBI lineage: Eukaryota > Viridiplantae > Streptophyta > Magnoliopsida > Chloranthales > Chloranthaceae > Chloranthus > Chloranthus sessilifolius. The sequence goes on along the minus strand of CM037585.1, from coordinate 154,141,579 downwards.
AACAACACTTAAACCTACGACAGTTATCCAAGATTCTCCTACCAAGGATAAAGAATTTTCTGGGAAATGGAATAAGGCTAGCTCGTTAGTCATGTTAATGATCCAGGCCACCATAAATGCCTCTTTCAGGGGTGGCATACCTGCTACAGAGACTGCTTCTGAATTAATAGCTCTTATTAAAAAATAATGCATTGACAGTAAGAAGCAGGTCGTATATGATTACATGTATGATCTCATGCACCTTCGATATGATGGTAGTGGGAATGTGAGAGACCACTTATTGAAGTTGTCTCAAATCTATTTGGGTATTAAAGAATACGGGCTTAACATAGATGAAGAGTTGATAGTCTATAGTGTTGTTTTCCTTCCTAAGGCTTTCGACATTTTTAACATGAATTATAATTCGTAAGAGCAGAACTGTGACTTGAACAAGTTAACTTATATGTGCGCCATTAAAGAAAATAGGCTTAAAGACGAGCGATATGAGTTTACTCATTTGGGGACTTTCAGCTCCAGTGTAAATAATTTTAAGAAGAAAGGTCCTAAGAGGAATAAAAAAAGAAAATCAGTCACAATAAAAATTTCATAACAAGGGTAAAGGCAAGGGTCAAAGTGAAAAGCAGCTCGTCCTCAGGGTCAGTCTGAAAGTATAAGCGATTGCTGGTTTTGTGATAAGGAAAGCCACTTCAAGAGCAAATGTGTGAATTATAAGAAATGGCTAGTGAAGCAGCCTGAAGGTATTCCTAGAGTTTTAGTACTCTCTCAGACATTTTCAGTTGACAGTCTTCATTCCTGGTTGGTTGACTCTGGTGCTTCTGTGCATGTTACGCACTTTTCGGGTGCTCAGAAGCAGGAGAAGACCCAAACAGGATGATAGGTTGTTCCTTGGGAACGATTAGGCGATGCAGGTGGAGAGCGTTGGCACTTTCAATTTAGTTTTAGACTCGAGACATACTTTGACTTTACATGAGACATATTTTATTCCCTCTTTTAGGAGGAACATTATTTCGTTATCTAGACTTGCAGATTGTGGTTATATTTTTACATTTAGCAGTATGGGTTTGGATATTTCTTTTTATGGTTTTGTGGTTGGTCATGGCATTTTAATTGATGGTTTATATTTGTTATTTGTTGATTCTTCTCGCACCATTGCTATGGTTGTTGAAGCCTCGAACTCGACATCGTTCGGGTCAAAACATTTTTGGCTTAAGGATGATTCTGCAGCCTTATGGCATAGGAGGTTAGGTCATATATCAAAGAAACGACTAGAATCGTTAGTTAGATCTGGTATTATTAGACCATTGAATTTCATCGATTTTGAAAATTATGTGGATTATATGAAGGGTAGAACTTTCAAACAGAGGAAGTTCTCCGCCTCTCGGGCCACTGAGGTTTTGCAGTTGATACATATCGATATTTGTGAGCCTTTTTTGATTGCTACTCGTGGTGGCAAAAGGTATTTTATTACCTTTATTGATGACTACTCCAGATACACATAGTTTTCTTATTAGAGACGAAAGATCAACCTTTAGAGGACTTCAAGACCTATCAGTTGGAAGTAGAAAATTAACTTGAAAAAAAGATAAAGACTGTGCGTTTAGATAGAGGTGGAGAATATTTCGAGAAAATGGGTCCTGCTGGTGTCAATCATGGACCATTTGTGGAGTAGTTATAGACTCAAGGTATTATTTCACAATATACTTCTCTTGGCACTCTACAAGAGAATGGTATTTCAGAAAGGGGAAATTGTACTTATCAGGAAGCTGTTTGTAGCATGCTAAGTCACTCTACACTTAAAGAAGAGTTTTAGGGTGAAGCCTTGAAGACAACAGTTTATATTTTTAATAGGGTTCCTTACAAGGTTGTACTTGAAACTCCTTATAAAAAATGGACAACTAAGGATCCAAAGCTCGGACATTTACATATATGGGGTTGTGAAGCTGAAGCTAAGTTTTATAATCTCAATATTAAGAAGTTAGATTCTCACACAGTCAGTTGCTATTTTATCAGTTATGGACATCGATTTAGGACTTAGAGATCTTAGTGTCCTGGAAAAGTCATCGATATTGCTGAGACCCATATAAATAATTTTCTGGAGAATGGCGAATCCAGTGGGAGTTCACATCAGAATAATATTACTTTTATTAAGAACTCTAAATTTGACTTTGTGCTTTTATCTGGTGGTAATGCTTTTCTTCCTTCACCACCCAATCCCATACATGTTGATACTTTGATTCAGACAAATCCAGTGACGACTCTAATTAAAGAAAAATGTTCGATCCCATCTCATCTTTCACCAGTACCACCGGCTCAACCCAGAAGATCTGAGCCCCAGCGTAAACCTGTTATTCTAGACTTCTATGAGGTGTATGCACAAGAGGCGCAATTTGAAGGTGTTGATCTTGATGACCCATTGACCTTTCAGCAGGCTATTGGTAGCAATAAATCCTCACACTGACAGGAGGCCATGAGAGAGGAGTTATTGTCCATGAAAAAGAATAAGGTTTGAGATCTTATGGATTTGTCAGCGGATCGCAAGGCAGTTGAATGTAAATGAGTTTATAAGACTAAAAGAGACTCTAGCGGCAAAATTGAAAGATTCAAGGCACGACTTGTCGCAAAGGGTTTCAGACAAAAGGAAAACATTGACTATAATGAGACCTACTCTCCAGTCTCTTCTAAGGATTCATTGAGGATGGCTCCACGTTGGCAATGTCTTCACTCTAATGAAAAGGTGACTGATTTGTCATAGAGCGGGATGTAAGATTACATCAGAGTGACATGCAATAGCATGAAGCAGAACTCCACGAGAATGAGTATAAGACCAAGTTTTAAGAGTACTCTATCTCTCATGCCATATTGTTTAAAGTAATCACGTAAAGGTTAAGGACATTGAAGTTTCGAGTAATGTTAGTTTTGTGACCATGGAACTGTCCTAGTGCCAATATTGAATACATTAGTGCATTCATGATCATCGCTAATGGTGTTAGAAATGGAGATGACATGATATATCTCTCTAAAATTTTCAAAATCGGTGCACCGTGTCAAGTTTTCTTAAATGAATAATTTGAACTTCATTTTCAAAATTCTTAAAAGAACAATTTGGACTTTATTTTTAAAATATTTTTAAAAAAAATCAATTGGTCTTAAGGTCTAAGTGGGAGACTATTGGATTTCACGGATTTATGTGGCCCTTAAGTCACAAGTCATGGTCAAGGTCAAACAGTGTAAGTTTTTAACTTAGAGAGATGGTGGAAACACTAGTTGTGATCAAACTAGAAGTTTTCAATTATATCAAAGGTTGTGATTTTATCTTAACATAAGTGTGGTAATCCTAACCGTTAGATTTCTTGATAGGCGAGTTTCTAACTTAATTGGCTAACCTATTTAAAAGAATATAGAGTCCTTCTTTCTACACACGATATACGTATCAATTGAATTAGAAGAATTCAATTCAAGAGAAACTCATCTTCTTTACGGTGTGCAAAGAAAGAGAAGACTCTCCATCAAATCATCGAACCACTGATCATTGTTCAGATCGCTCAAGGCTAAATCCTCGCGTGAAAAACTCTACGGTATAAAGTATGCTAAAGTTTTATTTAATTCCTCTTTTGATTGCGGGAAGATCCTAATAGTTTCCAACATCAATTGCTCGGATATTGTTTATGGTTTATGTGTCTTGTGTGGAATGATACAATTAAATGACATATTGGAATATTTTCCATGTATCATGGCATCATGTGTTGATATTATAATATTAGAGTACCTCTCTTCACTCCTACACGATTACTGAAAGCTTCTACGTTGGAAACTTACTTAAACCCATTTACTACATGGAATCAGACTATTAAGATTGTTTTCACTGCAATCTTCCACACAACGAATCTTGAGACCATGAGTGTACTATCAAACTGTCAGTTTCTGATGTCACATGACACTGATTCCCAAAGGTGGCCCTAAAATCACATGGCATATATCATGCTCAAACGTGATTTTAAGGCCATATATTTTTGGGATATGTGCCACGTGAAATCAACAATTGGCCTTCTGATGGTTAGATGTGGTATCAAGATCCATTGTGGGGGATATCGGGGTGAAAAGCGATCTCATCGTATGATTCCAAGCAGTCAATGGGTTTGAGTGGGTTTCGAAGGTAGGCACTTTCAACGAGTGAAGCATGAGTTGAGCCAAGGTCAGCTCTATCTCAGTTCTACCTTACATCTAGCCGAACTCTAGACTCTTCAAGCTTGAAATTTTTAGGACCTGACTTTGATATTTTCAGGCCGAGCTGGTTTGAGCCACCCTGGTAGACCAGCTCTTTCTTTCACGGGCTTTTTACATAAAGGTGCCCCGCGCCTCTTTCCTCCTTCTCTATCCCAAACTTCTTTGTCCCAAACTTCACGTCAGGTAATTATTAATTATTTTTTTGCATAAATGCTTTATGTTTTGGAAATAAACCAAGGAGGGGACTTTCAAATCTATTTTTTAGTTACAAGGGGCAAAATCGTAACATCCCAAAAGGGACTTTTTGGACCTCCGGCGTCCCAACGAACGTAGCAAGATGAAAACCGCAAAGCAGCTCGAAGGAGACAACCGATGTCGGTGTTGGGTGTTGTTTTGGAAATAAACCGAGAAGGGGACTTTCATATCTACCAGGGATAAAATCGTAAAATCACAAAAGGAGTTTTTGAGACTTGCATCGACGTGATCTGTAAAAAAAACAATCGAAATTATATTTAAAATATTTTTGAGGCGCTTTTTCATACTTTTCTCTTTTTTCACATCCCTAACTTATAATAGTAGTCCTGTATAATTTCCATTTCCCAATCTAAAGCTAAGCACTTCTTTATACATAATTATTAGGATTTAAAAATTGAGAAAAGACCCTTAGGGATTGAGAAAAGACACCTTCATCGTTTAACTCGAAGGGCTCACACTCGTATTTAAATTCCAAACCCTACCCCGCATGCTATTGGTTAAAAAGTTCCAAAAAAAACTAAAAGGGCAACCAAAAGAAGAGCATTCTATTCTAAATAATCACTTTGCTCTATTCTAAATAATCACTTTGCTCTCATCGAAAATGCCTTTTCCACACTAATTATTCTATCACTTTCAAAACTGTATTGACTGAAACATTAAAAGAGATGGGAAAAGAGAATAATTATATAGTAAAATTCCCCCTCTCTGTCTCTTGGGCTTTACTTGTTTTGTCGATATTCCCATCACTTAGTGTACATCAGCTTGTCCTACAAACCTTAAAGTGAAAAGGCCATGAAATGGGCACTATAATAACTGTTGGTGATTGCTATATATGGTGACCCAGTGTGGAAGTGTTAGATGAATCTGTCAAGTGTGCAATGATTTTTGTTGGTTTGGGAAGAAGACAAAAGGGGTCCCTGCACAGCACGGCCACTGAGTGAGTGGCCAACAACAACACATGATTAATTTAGGAGTAAAAGAGGAGGGATTATGGAGTGTGGGCATGCAGATGAGGAACAAAACGCCGTTAAGAGTGACAAGAATGAGGTTTTGTGTTTTGGGTCCAACTAAAGCAGAGCTTGTTTTTAACTTTTAAGTGGTCAACCAACCATGCGCATTCTAAAAGGACCCTTTAATTGGTGTCTCTTTATTCTTGATTAAGTAACTATTAATCTACTACAGAAAACATTCATATAAAAATTCAGAAAGAATAATTATAAAAAAAATATTAATAAAAATAAAATTAGAAATATATATATATATATGAATGGTTTGAACACACGCCGATGACTATGTTCGACTGCCAGATCATGTGTCACATGCCACGTCATCATGAGTTACACCCATCTTTTAAGGGTTCACTCAGTTGCCTATAAAATGTTGAATCATTTTGTCCTTCAAAATCGGTCAAAGTTTCTAATCCACCGCCGAAATTTTTGCATAACATTTGGACGGCGGATGTATATTCTTTTTAATTTTTTTTAAAGGATGGACCTAATCAACCTTGGGAAATTGTCGTGGCACCTGATTCTTGTGATGGATACCACATGGTGCCCAACTGGTTCAAATGCAATAGAAAAAAAAAATAATAATAATAACTTTGGAAAAAGTCTAAAAAAAATTAAAAACATTAAAAAAACTACATTTTATTTTATATTTTTGAAAATTTGCATTTAAATTTTCTTCTTAAAAAGTCGGAATAAAACGCAAATTTTTCAAAAATTCGTAGTATTAGGCCACCCCTGGTTGTTGCCTCCACCAGCTCGGGTCTTTGTAAGTGAGCAGAATTTTGGCGACTATTGGGCCATGCAGGGAGCTGAATTGACATTGATTTCAACGGCCAACAAAAAATCACTAAAAAAAGTTAGGTCTTTGCTTGGCCCTCAAATTGGGAGTCTATCAACAAAAAAAAGAAAAAAAAAAAAAGAGAAAGGGATTTTAGAACATGGTAACAACTAATAACCCTTTTAGGACTACAATTAATTGTAAATATAAAAAAATGAAATAAGTTACTTTCTAATAAAGAAAATTGCTTCTCAAGGATTTATGGAAAGGAAACTTCAAGAAAATAATTACTTATGCTAAAGATGTAAGGACTAAGGACTAAGGATAAAGGGAGTCAGGGTCACAAAACTGGACCAGAGAGCAAATTTACGTGGCACCTAGTGCCCATGCAGCCAGCCCCCACGATTGTCTTCTTAAGAAGAAAGTTAGAGAAAATGACTTAGTAATATATAATTATGCGTTGATATTCCATAAGCGGCCTCAGGGCTTGAAAACTTGATACTCAAGTCACTTTTTGGAATATATACCATATAAAATTAAAATGTCTACATAAGCGTGTCATGATCTAAAGAACATCGGTGGTGATCGAGTGACGTACCTAGCTACTACTACATCCAAAATTAAAAGAGGTGGTGGTGGGGGGGAGGGACAATGTTTTCAAAAGTTTAGGGGGTCAACTACCCCTCAAGTCTCTACTTGGCTCTGCTAGTGATGACACCTATCCCCCTTAGGTTTAACTCTCCCCACAGGTTTTTCTAATATATATACTTGCTCTCAATTTAATAGTGTGAAAATGGATGGATGATTGATAAATGTTTCACCTTTTATTTATTGAACTATTGACTATCATTACATTGATGGTGGTCAATGCTTTTCATGTTGTTTGACTCTAACTTGGAGATTGGCTCTAACTTGGAGGCTGAATTATAGTTTGACTTTAACTTGGAAGTTGGCTCTAACCTAGAGGTTGAATTATAGTTTAACTATAATTTGTGATGGCCAGTTACATTCAGACTCTATATAAGACTAATTTTTCTTATATTAGAAGTATGATTTATATCTTTTATATAAAGAGAAAGCTCTTGGTCAAATTATAAAGTTAAGATATCATTGTAAAGCTTTGGAAAAGCTATCTAGGATTTTGAGGAGAACTTTGGTGAGGCTTGGGTGTTCTTGTATTCTTGTGTTATCAGCAATATAGTGAATCATCGTTGCCCATGGACATAAGCATATTGTCAAATCACGTAAATATTGTCTCTTGTGTGTTTGTGATTGATTTTCTTCTGTTTTTTTAGTTCTTATTTGATCGTTCATTGTGAGATCGTTGGTTAATTTGAAAGCTTCCGCACAACAAATTGGTATAAAAGCTATTAAGTTTCTGTTCTACAATCAGAGATGACATCAAAGTTCACAAAAGTTTCGAACGCGAGGTTCGGGGTTGAAAAATTCGACTAAAAGATCAATTTTAGTTTGTGGCAAGTATAACTCTGGGATATCTTGATTTAACAAGGTTGTATAAGGCATTGAAAGAGTTTTCGAATAAATCGGCAGATATGCCCGATGGTGATTGGGAAGAATTCGAACTTTAAGAGAGTAGTACGATTAGGCTATATCTAGCGAAGGAGATTACGTATAATGTGATGTGGAAAAACTCGGCGATCTCACTATGGGCCAAATTTGAGAGTCTCTACATGATGAAATCTCTTACGAGTCGTCTATATCTCAAAAAGTAACTGTACAAATTGCATATGAAGGTATGTACTTCTCTCAACAAACATCTTAATGAATTCAATATAATAATATCTGAATTATTAAATATTGGAGAATAGGTTAAGCATGAAGACAAAATACTATTACTTTTATCTTCCCTCTCCGATTCCTATGAGCACCTTGTTACTACGCTGCTTTATGGGAAGGATATTATTGAACTGGAGTCGATTACAACAGCACTACTTTGTAACAACATGAGGAAGAAAGATTCGGATAGTAATACACAAGCAATTGACTTGTTAATTAGGGGGAGAGCAAAGGACTGTAAATCAAGAAGGGATTCATTAGATCTTCATCCTCACTAAGATTTAGCTACACATGATTAAATAAACAACATAATTGAAATAGAACTTGAAAATAATATTAAAATACCATCAAAATGCTTCAACAATTTCTCGTAAGAGCTTTAATCCAAGTACAATCCTTCGAAAGTGAAACTAATCTAAGTCCTAAAGCTAAGTAATGAAGAAAAATTGCCAATAAAAGAGGAAAAACTTAGAATGCCTAAAAATGCTAAGGGAAAAGTAAAAGCTCCCAACCTAATTCTCGAAATTTTCTTAAATAGGGTCTTTTCTCGAGAGTTTGAAATTCAAAATCGATCAATTATTTTTTAATTTTAAAGTTGGCGGTTCTTCAAATTTTGAAATTCGATCAATCGATGGGCATGGTCGATCGATCGATTGTAATCATCACAAAGAGCGAATTTTGTGTATATTTTATAAATATAGATCCGATCAATCAAGAGTCATGGTCTATCGATCGATTATTCACAAATATCTAGGTATGATAGTTCATTTGCTCTAATGTTCCGGAATTGGTTGTTTTTATGCTATTTTATGCCCTCAAGTGTATCCAACGCTCAGATTTTTTTGAAACACTTAAAACTTCACAAATTTGTCAACTTGTACTCATCAGATGGCTAAATGTAAGCTTTAGAGGGTGAACTATGATTATATTTCATCACTCATCACCAACCTTGGATTCTCTCAGGCAAACACTTTTCCTACGTTTGTCATCATCCAATTTTTTTTTGTTAATTATTATGATCCATTCAATTTTAATGACATATTTAAAGACTAATTTTTATCCAATGACTAAAATTTTTGAAGAGGAGAAATCAACAATATTAAAGTCGATTGTAAAAATGAATGGCTCATGTAACTCAAGAATTATATATGGGACCCTTTAAAAATATATTTTTTCTGTGTGTGTGAGGTGAACCTTTAAAAGTGAAAAAATAGCTCAATGAACGTTTTTTTTTTATAAAAAAAATGGTGCTTGTGAAAAAAAAAATTTAGTTGTTTAGTTATAATTCTTATAAAATTTTATTGCGGCACATTAAAATACATAATTTATCATATACTATTAAAATACAAGTTTGATCTCATACCATTAAAATGTTTTCACGATTATGTCATGTGCAATATATATGTGATCAATCTAACCAATAGGATTGATTGTCCATCATTGGAACATATTTCATTTAAGGGATCACACCTATAAGACTACAAATTGCCCGATCATCGAGCTTTAATACTAGCAATTAAAACTAGGGTACCTTTATTAGCGACCATGAAATTTTGCTAGAGACCTATACTAAAAATCATTGATTGATTTAAATAAGACGTTGGAGATCATATTGCATGGGACAGATCCAAACATAATAGCCATTCAACAAGTCATCACATAGAGTTTGTACAACATAAGGTTGTATTGAAATTATTGCAAATAGTGTCATCTTTACAAATGTAACAATTCATAGCATTCAAAATGTGTATAGTAGTTCAATAAGCTATGCAAATCAAACTATTAAAATGGTGGGTGGTACTAAAAAAAGGCACCTCAATTTTCAACCCAAATCCATCTTTCTCAACTTGTATTTCACCTTGTCAAACTGTTGACTTATTTTGATTAGGCCATAGAGAAATTTTCCCAGTCCAATATTTGACACAATGGATCTTGAGATCATTACCCTACCATCCCTACCATCAAACCATTAGATTTTGATTCAACATGACACACATCTCAAAATGAGATCCAAGAATCATATTTGATGTATGGCCATGTTGAGATATATACTATTTGGAATCAAAATCTGTTCGTCTGATGGTAGATTCATGATCTCAAGATTAATTTTTGTAAGATCAGTCGTTAAAATGAAAATTTGTCATATTCAAAGAGGTTAACGATTTAAGTATGTTAAATCTATGTTGAGAAGGAATAATCTTGAGTTATAAACAAGGTAACTATTTAAATCATTGAGGGGCACTGCTATTTTCACCGGATTCCCGAGCGAAATAAAGTTTCAACAAAAATTTTGTTAAATTTAATTTGAGTGCTTTTCATTTTTTTTCCAGAAAAAGTGAGACATGCATTTCAGGCAAATGTTGAATTATTTTAATTTTGAGTAAAAAATTCAATTTTTACGGGAAAAATATGAAAAATCCCTTGCTGCCAAACAAGGCCTTGGAGTTTAATTTAGGGGACTTTAGAGGAACAATTTTAGAAATGAAACATTTTACCCTATTATACAGGTAGGAAATGTTTTAAAGGAAAAAGTTTTTACTATTTTTTTTTTGTTCTAATTTATGTGAGATTAAAAAATCAGCGGCACGTGTAAGTTAGAAAATCGGTATGATATTACCAAACTACCCTCTCCCTTTAATTTATTACTACTTTGTGGATATCAGTACCCATTAATGGGTTTAGGCTAATGCTAAACCCCACTTATCATTTAGAGGCCTACCTTACCTACTACCTAGACCAAATAGCAAAAGTGGGCCACGCTAACCGGTCAGAATCTAAACCCAGCTGTGAGTCTGTGACAACGACAGCTCTGTGACAAGCGCACGAACCATGATCTTAGTAACGACATAAACAAAAATAGAAGTTACCTTCTTTTCACTACGAAGTGACATGGGCGTCACGGTTGGGGGCCTTGGGGAGCTCCATGATTTAAAATTTCATCCCTACAAAATAGGACCTCCACCCACAGACGAGATAGGTCCCAAAGAAGGTATAAAAAAATATAGGCATTTTTATTAAGGAGATACGTCTATTAGCACCCACCAATAAAACTCTTTAACGGCAATAATACCCAAAATCATTAACTGCTTTTGAAATAGATGATGGAGATTAGTTTGGTCCTGTGATTGGGATTGGGAAGGGATAATTTTCTTGACAAGATTTAATTTGCACCTTTAATCCTTTGGACTCTTTCTTCATCCCTGTCGGTTTTTCATATTGGGGGTGATGGCTATAGTCATCATCGTGGAAAGATTTGTTGGGATCATGGTTCAAAATTTCGGCCCTTTCGGTCCCCGCCGAAATCAAAACGATAACTTAGAATTTCAGTATTTCTTGTTTTGTGTTGAAGATTTCGGCAGAAATTTAAAATTTCCGTTGAAATTTCGGTTCAAAATTCTAGTTTCGGTCTCCACCAAAACCGAAATGAAATCCGAATTTTTAATCCTTGGTTCCCTGATTTGGTTTTTGAATAAACGATGGGACCCATCAACCACAAAAAATTAACTATGACTCTTGAGATCGTAGGTGTACCGTCAGATCAAACAATAAAATTTTGATTTTGCGTGTCACACATTCCGAAAAGTTAATGTGATCATGAGTGTACATCAAACATGATTCTTGGATCATTTTTGAGAATGTATGCCACCCCACTCGAGATCCAAGTACGACTACTTTTATTTTTTGATCGATAAAAGTACGCTAAATATATAGAAAAGCGAGCGAGGAGCTGGGAATCATACAAACTACGGCTACTTAGTTGAAAGAAAGTTGCCTCTCTTTTTTCCTACTCTTGCCTCTAAATTTGAGCTATAATTATAAATGTGATCGACCTGCGAAGCTCTTAGTAACCAGCTCACTTTTAGGATTTTTTTTATCTGTGGAACCATCGTGTCTTCAATGTGATTTAATACATGTGATTTTTTATTTATTTTTTAAAAAAATGATGTGATTTTAGGCCCATAATCTCAAGATACATTTTATAAAATATTGGAATGAATGTGATCCTCTTCAAATTCAATGCTAGCAAACACAACCTAAAATTAATGATATTGTGAATTTACATGACAGATACATGGCGGTTATTTGAACTAATTGATGGGGATTATTTTTCATCCCAAACTTTTACACAGAAGATCTTCAGTTACAGCACACTTATGTACATTTTAATTTCATATGGCATGCATCTCAATAAGTGATCGTTGTTTGCACTTCTGCCAATTACCTAACACTAATACATAATAATAATCAGGGCCGGCCCTGGGTCAAGCCCGAGAGGCAGCCGCCTCGGGCCTCAAATTTTTAGGGCCCCCAAATTTTGAAAGTCTTTATCTTGTAGTTGCTTAATATAATTTTTAATGTATAAAAATATTAAATCAATCTAATTGTTTAGGTGGTTAAGTAGTTAGTGTTGTTTTACTTTTTATCCAACAGGTTGTGGGCTCAACTCTTCTCAGGTCTCTTATATTTTTTAATGGGACATAGATTGGGTCTCAACCGGGTCGGTGCAGATCACTGCTCGGGTCACTAGCCTCACTAGGTCAAGCCGGTCATATGTATTGACCCAGTAGATTCTATGACCCACTTTTGACCGGACCGGATTTGTTTGACAAAAATCTTTATATATAGGGTACCTCTAAATGCGCTCACACTCTCCGGAAGCGCCCACGTCCCAGACCCCTTGAAAATCATTGATTCCTTCGAATGAGAAGATGGAGATCACTTTTCATACCTACCTTTCACAAAATAGATCTTCATATCATGGCCCACCTATCAGACGATCAATTTTTTAATCCATAGGTCACAAATCCCTAAAAATGTCCTTAAATCATATGACACACATTACGCTCAAATGTGATTCTATATCCATTTTTTTGGAATCTATGACACGTTGAATCACAAATCGACTGTTTGTTAGCTGTACCGTGATCTTAAGATCTATTGAGTGAAAGATATGGGTGAAAAATGATTTCCATCATATGATTCGAAGGATTTAATAGTTGTCAAGGGGCCTCGGATGGGAGTGCGATTATATATATATATATATATATATATATATATATATATATATATATATATATATATATATATATATATTATTTTTTTTTATTTTTTTTTTTCTTATTTAATGACCCTAACTTAAAATAGCGATTTTAGACTCGTTACAGTTCATTTTTTTTAATGACGTGTCAATTTTGATCTACTAAACGAGACTTTTCCAATAAACTTATCTTAGAATTTTTTGAGACGATTAAAGTGCTAAAAATTGACCGTGAAAGATTCAATGGCAGTTAAAGGAATAAAAATGTTAAAATGTTATTAGTTGGGTTGTTTGATCCGTCGAGTACGTTTTACTATTTAGTTTTTCTCTTTTTGTGTTACATTTTTCTTTAATATATACTTTCATTAATTTATTATTTGCATTTTCAAATTATAAACAATAGAATGGAATATGGAGATATTTGTAATCTATCTCAACACATTCCTTACAGTAGCATAAGCCATTTGGAACGAGCGGAATCGAATTATTCATTGAGAAAGAGTAAAAGATCCTCTCAAAATCATTCAAGACGCTATAAATTTGCTCCATTAGTTCATAGATGCCAACGAAACCGTCCAAGTATCAGACACTCCAACCCCTGCTATATCCTCTTGGAGTCAACCATCGGATGTTGGGACAATCATAATTAATTTTGATGGGGCTTGGTACAAAGGAAACACAGGTATTGAAATCATCTGTAGAGGCTTTAGCGGAGCAGTGGTAGCTGCCAAGGCTAAGAACGTCCAACGGATCCAAAGCTCCAAACACATTGAATTTATGGCACTCCTCAATTCGATATAACTTGCCCATGATCTTGGTTTCCAGCGAATAATCTTGGAGAGAGACTCGAAGAATGTGATAAATGAGGTGAATAGCAATGACTCTAATGCATCTGACCTTTCATTGATTTACTATGATATTAAAGAAGACCTTAAGGGCTTCGATAGTGTTACAGTGACCTTTGTCTGCCATTCTGCGAATGCAGCTGCCGATGTTTTAGCAAAATTAGGTTTGCTACATGGTTGTAACGATTTGTGGATGGACTATACTCCTCGGTTATTTGATGTAATTTTCAAAGATTCAGCAATTTAAAATTTCCATATTTCCCATCAAAAATAAAAAAATACAATGTGTATTGTTTTATTTGTAAAAAAAGATTTGTGTTAATATTTTTATTTTTTTTTAAGATTAATATGAAAGAGGGCCCCAATTTAAGAACTCGCCTTGAGCCCCCAAAATCTTAGGGTCGACCCTATTAATAACTCATGATTTATGACCATAATTTGCCCTCCTAGAAAGAAAATCTTGCCTCTGCCACTATGTGCCAAGTGGAATCAAAATATAATCGTCTGATGGTACGCCTATGATCTTAAGATCCATTGTGTATGTGAAAGGTTGAGATAAAATCCATATCCATTGTCTAATTTAGAGTAGTCAATGACTTTTAGCATTAGTGCCCTTCGAGTTTTGGGGTGTTCAAATAGAGGTAGCTTTTATAAAAATTCCAATTTTATTAAGGGTACCTCTATTCATGCCTTTTATAAAAGTTCCAATTTTATTAAGGGTACTTCTATTGGTGCCTATGAAATTATTTGTGAGCTCCTACACTGAAAATTGTTGACTGCATTGAATCAGAAGATGATAATAATTCTCTATTCCAATCTTTCACACAAAGGATCTTGAGGCCATGGGCGTACTATCACATAGCTAGTATTTTATTCCACATTGCACATATCAATAAAAAATAATCCTTAAATCACATGTCACACATCACGCTCTAACATGATTTTAGGGCTATTTGTTGGAATATGTATCACATGGAATAAAAAAATAATCCTCAAGCACGCCCATCGTCTAATTCAGCGCGTTCAACGATTTTTAGTGTAGTGCGTGTCTTGAGTAATTTGGTAGGCGTGAATAGAGGCACCATGCGTGCTAATTAATTCTTATTTTCTTTTTTAACCAATAGAGAAGCAATTTTATTTTATTTCTAAATTACGCATGGATCAAAAGCCATTAAAATGCCATGCTAATGCTTAGGGGAATGAAAAAAAGGAAGTAAAAAAGAAAAATGCGAACAAAAAGAGGGAAGCCAGCAATAGGTACAGCAAAGAGCCAAATAAGCTTTATACCGATAAGCATCGAGAACAGTTTACTGCAAAAACCTTCGGCCTGTTGAGCAAACCAGTCCTTGCCATCCTTAGAAAGCCCTGCCAAAAAAGCTAATGTAATGATGGATAAATGATGAATAAATGCTGGAAAATAAATCAAATATTGGATTTAATTTGCATTCGAATTTAAAAAGTTTACACAAATAGCCAATGTGGGACTACATTGGAGCGGGTGACCGTCAAATCACATCAAGGTCAATGTTTGACCATAATCAAATAGGTACCTACTCGAGTCACACGCTTGCATGTGACTCGAGTTAGGTGATAATATATATATATATATATATATATATATATATATATATATATATATATTTTTTTTTTTTTTTTTTTTTTTTTATATTTATATTTTAACCCTCGAAACTTTCCCAAATTTTTTCCAAAAGGTAACGAAATTATTCCGAAATGTACCGAAAATTACCAAAAATGAAATTTGTCACTGAGTAAAGGGAGAACTCTCAACAAGCTAATTTTTTACTTAAAAGGCAAAAAATGGAAAGGAAAATTAAATTAAAAATATGTTTATTAATATTATAGAAATGTCAAAAATATATTTAATAAACAGTTTTAAATATATATATATATATAACTCGTTTTAAATTTTTTATACATTTAAAAAAAAAAAATCTTTTTATATGAAAAAAAGCTTCTTTTTTTTTTCATAAAAAGGTTTTTTTTTTAAACTATGATTCTGAGCAAGATACCACACCAAAAGCAGCTGTTGATATACTAAGCATAATTGAATTAATGGGATCTCTACTTTGGGATTGTGGTGTGTCCAAAGGGATTTTAGGTTGATGTTTAATGGAGAATTTGAACCCTACAATCAAATACACTTTAAAATCTGTGCATATATTTTGACAGTTCATATTAAAGTATACATATGTGACGAGTCAAACTCACACAACAGGATAATCCTGTTATATGTAGTGTTGGCATACATTATAGCCCAGATTTTGGACATTTCTCTGGATTATTATAATCGTCATCTTATAAAAGAGTTATTATCGGCTCTAATATCATTATGTGACAACTCAAACCCACTTCCGACAATATTGTCTGATTTTGGATTTAGGTATATCCAAAATATGACATGACATGTACTATCTATATACAACTTTTTGACCATTTTTCTGTCTGATTTGAGATTATTAAAATAAATTAGATAGTTGCAATCTTCCCGTATACGTGGTTCTTTGGTTAAAACTTAATATAATGCCTCTAACAAGATCCAGTTAGACTGCTTGGAATGATTTGAGCTGTTGTAAACTTATAGCTGACGGCCAATAGATTTGTTATACCATCATACGCTCTACCATATAGTTGCTAGGGACAGCTCACACTCCACGAGATAAATCTTAGTGGAATAAGATTTACACGTATAGAACTTAGAGGATACGTGAAAGTACATAGCATTTGTCTTTATATTTTATTACTTTCCAAATGTCCAACACATTATGGCTTAGCTTTTATTCCCCCAAAATTATATTATAAAAAACACTACTTAAATCTAAGATCGATCAAATATTCAATTCTTTACAAAAACAAATGTTCTTTATAATAATAATGCTCCTATTTCGGGTAGAGGTGCACATTGGACGGAATGCAGGTGCACGATCGGACGGCTCTAAGATTTTGGCCGAAGCGCATTGGTTTCAATCCTATCGGAAGCGCATTGGTTTCGGTCATATCCGAAACGAAACCGAAATCAAAATTTTCGATTAAATTTGTATGTAGACCAAAATTTCAGCCAAAATTCAAATTATCAATCAAAATTTTAGTTTTCGATTTCGGTCATTCATGAAACCGAAATCCAATCCGATATTTTGATCCTTGGTTAAGAGTTTGTACTCGAACTAGGAGCTTTATTATATGAAGGAAACCAAGTAAACCAAACAGATTTATAAAAGGGTTTTTTACATATACCCCCGTGTTATGCTAATATTATAAGAAATCCCCTGAATTATGAGTATTTATTCTACAGCCCCTACTTTTGAGTTTCTGTTTCATATAATCCCTTGATGTTACCCAACGTTAACTAGCCGTGAGTTTATGGGCGAAAAGTCTATTTTGCCCTTAATGAAACCAATATTTTAAAAATGCCACCACTCTAAAAGGTCTTTCATTCATCTATATTTACAAGTCATGCCATTAAAGTTTATCACCATTCTAAATGACCCTTCATTCACCTTTATTTATAAGTCATGCTATTATAATTTACCACTATTCTAAAAGGAGTACATTTAAATCTACCCATAAAATCTTTTAGTTCGCCTATGCTGAAACACAGCGACTGCATTGAATCAAACGATGGAGATTGTTTATCGTCCCAATCTTTCATGAGATCGATCTTTAGATCATGGGTGTACTATCAGACGATCTATTTTTTATTTCATGTGGTATACACCTATAAAAGTGACCTTAATATCAATTTTAAGCATGCACGTTATGTTAAAGTCACTTTTCTAAGATGTGTGCCACGTGAAATAAAACACTAACCATCTGATGGTACGATCATAATCTCAAGATCCATCGTGTGAAAGATTGGGAGGATAAATGATCTTCATTGTTCAATTCAATTCAATCAACGTGTTTCAGCATGGGTGAACTTAAAGATTCAGTGGGTGAATTTAAAGGTACTCTTCTAAAAGGCCCTTCATTCACCCATCAGATTCAAAACTCATCAGATGGGTGATTCCCCATTAAAGTATGCCAACGTTTGGACGAATACTCAACCAATGAAGGATTTGTGGCAAACGATGCAATTATTCTTTAAAAGAAAACCTTCAATCTACATGTTCCACTCAAAATACTCGTCCCTCCATTTTCCTATATGATTCAAGACCCATCAAATGAAAGACCAATTGGTATTGACTGATACAATTTTTTTTCTCGGTATCGGCCGATCCTTAAAACCTGGGTTGCCAAACAAGGCCGATTTTATCGATTTATCCACCAACTTTGTTGTATCCAAGTGGAGTTTACTAAAAATGACATCATAATTCATAATGCAGATTGGGTATTTTTATTGTTGGGTCATCATCATCATCATCGACATCAAGAGAATATCAAGCTTATGAAGAGCCTACTATGTCGAAAACTTGCTCCTTCAACTATCAAGACCCTAAAAATCAGTGAAGACTAGGTTGTCAATGGGTCGGGGCAGGCCAAAATTTTGACAGCCAACCGGACTCAAGCCCCAACTTCATCTGACCTGATCCGGTTCAAAACCCCCTTATATCCTAGATTGTATATAAAATATCGTGTCCATCCAATATTTTAGTCTACCCCATAGAACCCGAGCTTTGAGGCCCAGTCATGGATTAGAAAAATTATAAATTCGATTAATTGCTACCATTTGATGAATCGCTGGTTATACAATTGATCGGATTCACTACCATATCATCGTTGGTATAATGATAATCATTATATAATAATGGTGTAGTGCTTCATATTATCATTATGTATAAAAAAATTTATCTTTTTATTTTATTTTAGGAATTGGATTGCCTAACCGCGCCTGCTTCCATCCACCGAATCTTTGAGTTCACCCACGCTAAAACACATTGATTGCATTGAATCAGACGATGGAGATCATTTAGGCATACCATTAGACGATCAGTGTTTTATTTCGTGGCACACATCTCAGAAGAGTGACCTTAACATCACGTACATGGTTAAAATTAATTTTAAGGGCATTTTTTTGGGTGTGTACCACATGAAATAAAAAATCAACCATCTGATGGTGGCACCATGATCTCAAGATCCATCGTGTCAAAGGTTGGAACGATAAATGACCTCCATTGTCCAATTCAATGCAGCCAATTGTTTGATGGTGCCACCATAATCTCAAGACACATCGTGTGAAAGGTTGGGACGATAAATGATCTCCATCGTCCGATTCAATGCAGTCAACCGTCTAATGGTGCCTCCGTGATCTCAAGATCCATTGTGTGAAAGGTTAGGACGATAAACAATCTCCATCGTCCGATTCAATGCAGTCAATGTTTTTCAGTGTGGGTGAACTCAAAGATTTGATGGATGGATTTAAAACTACTCCTTTTTGTAAGTGGAGAGCCGCCCCCAACTCTAATCACGCGTAAAGAGTGGCAATTTAGTAATTTAATTTTTAAAAATGATAAATATTGTATTTAGGCTAGTATTTAAGAGCTAGTTAACCATTTAAAGTTGTATCCGTTAAAGAGGGTGTTTTATGAACACCAAAATGCTAACTAGGGAGTTTAGAGCAAATAGCTATAATTTGGGGGGTTATTTGTAATATCAGCATAACTCAGAAGGGTATTTGCAAAAAATCCTTTATAAAATTATGAATTACTAAATAAAATGAAAATATTATAAGATAAATAATTTAAGGATACGGGAGTATGCAACAGGTTTCAAATGTTCAACAACAATATTATTTGGGTGTCACGTGAATATACAAGTTGATTAAAATCAAAAACATTTTACAAAGGTTAAAGTAAAAAAAAAAAGATGTATTAAAAAATAAGTTACCACTCATTTTTATACTGTTTGCTCAAGGAGGTATATATTTTTTTTGTTTTTAAAAGATTTTTTCTGAAACCTCCTAAGGGAAGTGCAATGAGTTGCTGTCCCAGTTAAGCATATGTACCTGAGATTTTCATCTCATATGTCTCCTCCTTTGTAAGCATAGTAATAAGGGCATTCTATTAATAGAATAAACGACCTTAAAAGATGTCTGCTCAATCCCGCAGAAATTATGGAAAAGCTTAATTGACAGAATTATTATGAAGCTACGCAAACGAAAAATTGACACTTCTGATCAAAGTTATATACTTTATAAGATAGGCCTTCTCCGCACAAACAACTGAGAACATACGAAAACGAAGGCTCTTTTTTATCATCACATAGAGCAATAATAATAATAATAATAATAATAATAATAATAATAATAATAACTAGTATATATTATTTATATCAGAAATATGCCAACAAGTTGGTTTTAGAAGGAATATTGTCTCTCCAGTCAGATGTCACGAACTTAGCATGACTGACATGAATTTCTTCAGATTTTACACAACGTAGATATAACACATATTCCAACGAGTATTGTCTTGCGGCAATAATTTTCTTCTGTTTTTTCTTTTGATGATTAGACATTTCATGATTTCCATCACGTAGTGATCCGGTGCAAATCACGACGGATGAATATATGGAGGCCTTGGATTAACGTACGTCCACTCAGGATTAACATAGTAGTGATTAGTAGAATTTTGGGTCAGGCACTAGTAAAAATTATGGACTCAAACGTCAGAAAATTGCACAAAGGCCCATACTAGAACGAAAACGCCGAAACGATCAAAATATCTTTCCTTCTATAGTCTTATATCATTTTTACTATTTTTAGTAATTTCTCAATTTTTTCTATTTAATGGATATAAGCTAGACAAATGTTATTATTAATGAATATTAAAATATTTTGAAGTTTTTTTGGAGATCTTTGTTTCCCGTTTCTCTTGATATTCATGTGAATCAACAAGATAGGTGGATGCCCATTAGAGTTCTGACATTTCTGTTTAGAAATCAATAGCTCTAATGGAAGGTTGTGGCTAGCGTTGCTTCACGTAGTCTTATTTGTTAGGAATCCTAGTGAAAAAAATAAACACTTTAAAAACATATAATATATGGGTACAAATTTTGAGCTCGATGGAGCATGTAGGCCACCAAGGAGACCCGAAAGGACTTCTTTTAACGAAAGTAGTATTGGGTGCATGTTCATTTTGACGCTGAGGGAAATGTAAATAGTAGATTGACGGAGGTGGCTATAAAGAGTGAAGAAAATCTATTTCATGTTTCTAACCAACATATCAAATATCAATAGATGCAAATTAAGAGTAAGTGAAGGTAGACTCCTAGAAAGTTTTTCTAAGGCATGACAGGACTTGGATCTTCATGTGGTGCTTGTAAGTTCCTAAGGAGAAAATGTAGTAATGGGTGCCTTTTTGCTCCTTACTTCTGTTACGACCAAGGTGCCACCCATTTCGCCGCAGTCCACAAGATCTTCGGAGCCAGCAACGTCTCCAAGCTACTATCACACCTACCCGTCCACGATCGTAGCGAAGCCGCCATGACCATCTCCTATGAAGCACAAGCTCGAATTCGAGATCCTATATATGGTTGTGTTGCTCATATCTATGCACTTCAGCAACAGGTTTTCAATTTCCTCCTTCCCTTGGGTCCTTGACCAAGCTTCAATAAATTTTCCGTCTTTTCAGCTTAATTATGAGAAACCATAATGATGAATGTGATTTTAAAATTGCTCTTAATATTAAATCCAAGTAGATTCGTATCGGGGAGGAAACTGGTTTGTCAGCTCGATATAGAAACGCTTTAAACGCTTTGCCATCCAACTACTCTACATTTCTTTCGCTTATGTCTTCTTAATTAAGATCCTACATACCAGTTGATTTTCCCTAGCTCTTGAATCTCCAAAACCAGTTGAGTAATTCTTCTTTCTTTTTCTAATTCATGGTGAGTTTCTTAGGTTACAAAAAATTCCCTCTAGATCTCTCCAAACAACAAAAGATTATATATCTATTTTTTAAGGGATCCGTAGAAGTCATAGAGATCGAATCATATTATCACGGCCTTTTATAGTTTTGTACTACCACGTGGCAACCAAATGCCATGTGACACCCGACGGGGTATATATATATATATATATATATATATATATATATATATATATATATGCGTTGACAAAGAAAATTAGGTCTTTGGTCCAAGTGTAGTGTTGGAATGTTGCACTGGCTCCAGATGAGATGACCACCACGTTTTCCTCAAAAAAATATTCCTGAAACAAAAAGATGGCGACCACATAGCACGCACCCAAACGCACGGTTAGATGAAGGCTCTCTATAATTGCTTTTGTTTTTAACAATCCAGCCCTATAATTGCTTTTGTTTTTAGCAATCCATGAGGAGGGATGAACCAAGGGGAGATGGGTGCCACGTGACATCTGAAATAGCCCCCAGGTGCAACATTGATCAAGTGTTGTATCTGGTCTCTTTCTCTAGGTATAAAGCCCATGACTCAGTTGTAATTGACTGCAACAGTTGCCTTTGACTTTTCAAGACAACTAATGTGACATGGAACCAATCACAACTCGAATCATGAGCTTGCCCATAAGAGTGAGGAAATCATCTCCTTCACCCCACCCCGGCATACCACACACATATGTATACATGAGTTTTCGAGTTTTCGGTGACCACTGGATGGAATGCCAATGTGCGGGGACCGGACATTGAAATGCAGCCAGGACCGGATCGAATTTGGGTGGTGGCACCCATTAGGCTTTCATTGCGATTAAACTTACTGAGCATTAGAGAGGCAACATCATCAAGAAGTAAGGAGCATAATCCCAAAGAAGAAACTCTCTCACCCTTAAATTTTTCATGCAGGTGGTATATCTACAAGAGGAGATAGAATTTCTTTCGACTCAAGTATCTGGCATCGGCGGAAATGCGGTTTCCCTTCAGAATCCGCAATCGATGAACAATCTTAACGACTTTCAACTTTCTTCCCAACAAGTTGGCACAAATTTATGCAATTCTGTGAATCAACATGACCCTTACATCTCCCATGCAATGGATGTTATTAGCAGCGACCAAGTAAACCTACAATTGCCTCCTTTACACATAGAATCTATGGGTAGATGGGATCATAGCTTGATGAGTGACTTTGCAAATGAGCCAATTATATTGGAGGATCATGTACTTAGTGCTACGGAGCAGGAGATCTTGCCTAGTGACCCATGGTTGGAAAGAGTCATGTTTGAGGAGTATAATTAAATTAGGACCCATCTTCCTTTAGTGACCACTAGAAGACCCATCTCATAAAGAGAGAGATCATGTACCATAAGTGTACTAGGGTTTTTTTAGCTGAACGTGCAATGAGTTTTGGGATGTTAATCAAAAGGTAAAGCTTGATTGAGGTTGGTATGAATTTTTCAGTTTATGCATGTGGAAATATGATTTGATTTTAGGTGTGGCCAACGTTGTCGGGTGTTGTTTTTTTCGAATTTAGTGTTTGCTCACCTAGGGCTTAGACAAAACCCTAACGTGGCACATATTTTCTACCAATCCAAGCAATCCAAGTGGCTTGCTGTTGTTGGAATTGAACTCGGCCCTAAAGTTGCAACCATCGGAGGATTTGAATGATCCGATAGTAACACAGTGTTATGATTGGATGTTATGAATCCTCTAATGATTAGGATTTTTGGGTTGAATTCAGTTGAAATAAAGGTCTTCTATAAGGATGAATTAGATTTATCATCAATGTTTGCCATTTGACACTTCATGGCCAAACAGTGAGATGGGGAAAGTGTTATCAACCTAACAGTGAGCGGAGTCAGAAAGCTCTTTTTTGTCCTTGGTTAATGGCTAATCCTCGAGAAGAACCCTACATGAGGGTCTTCATGCCTTTACAATCATTGGATTAGGAAGATTTTTGGTATATTGAATGTAGAATACAAGCATTCTTTCAAAATCCTGTATTTGCTTTACAAAGTAGAACCCTATATTATGCACTTTACAAAAATTTTATAATATCGTTTGTTTAGTAGCATTTTAGAATTGTGAAGTGAATAATACAATACTTTCACTACTTATATTTAAAAACCAAACAATGGATTATGGGTGAAAGCAGTCTTTACTGCTCGAGAAATAATACCGTGACAAGAATCTTGTAGTATAGGTGAGATAAGGGATTTTTTTTTTGTATTCTAAAATCACTCATAATCTTGTATTGGTAAAAGTTTTTGTGGGCCCCCCCTACATTACCAAACGGTAGATTATTACTATTTTACAAGAAAATCCTTCATAATCTTATATTTTAGGCATAATACAAGTCAGCAAACGGACCCTCACAGTCTTTCACATTTGTGATGGATAGTTTAATCCACCGCTTCTTAGACGTTAGTACACAACATATAAGCGTGGGATAAGGCACATATCGGAATCGTCAACATTTCAAGCTTCTCTCTTAAATCCTTTGTTTATAGAGCTATTAAATGAAGGTCTTTCGAAAATATCAAAGATGATAGTGCCTACCATCTCTCTATGATTCTATGGACCAATTGGTGCATGTTTTACTTGAGTCAAACTCATCACGTTGATGGGCGTGCTCCATTCATTATCAAAAAATAACATTTAGGATAGCTCTTATGAGATCAAACTCAACTCTCTCCCTGCCAGATAAAATCTACTCTTGCATTGAGTAGTTTTTTCCCCTTAAAATAGCTTCTCCTCAGAGCAAATGAGGTGAGGAGATGTGTTATCAAATGTGAAAGCAGTTCCTTGTCGGACCCAAAGAACAAAAGAGCAAACTCAAACACAGCCTAAGTGATTTTTACCAAACATTGTCTCGTTACTAAATATATTACCCCAATATTTTAGTTATCTACACTGCATAACCAGTATTTTAAGGGCTTAGTAGACAATACAATTAAGTGTGAAAATATGCAAATACTCCTTACTACACTTAATTAAAATAACAGTTGACGCATAGTTTGGTCTTTAAAACTATAGTGAATGTTAAATGGACAGGGTATCTAGTTTTCGAGAAAAAAAAATCTTAATACCTTCTAACCATCGGAGCAAACCATTCAAAACATCGCCGGATAAATGATCATTTTTGTTAAAGATTAATGAATCTTGGGAATTCGGCTTGAGAGGGAATTTTGATTGCTTTGGTCTAATGGCAATATTGCCTTATTTTCTATTGGACTCAATTGGCAGTCACCAAAATAATGTGAGGACAGAATTATCAATTTAGTATACTCTAATTTTATTATTTCCATTTAGTGGCTTCCCTCTCTTGCATTTGGCACCAATTTAGTTCCATCGATGATTTATATGTAATATAAAATTAAGCTTTTAGGTCGGTTGCATTTTGCACTGATATTATTCCCTAGGTTGCACGTTGCATTAGCCCATGTAGTTTATTTGCTATTGCAGGTAGCAATCTATACGAGCATAGGGCCAGATACTCCTTAGCGAGTTCATATTTGGCAATCATTTGATGTGCTGCCAGTTCGGTTTAATTCAGATAAATTCATAAAAGATTCTGGCATAAATTTGAAAACATTTGCAGATTATAAGAATAATAATAAACTATCAATATATGTAGAAATATAGTTTAACCTATTTAAAATTTAAAATGATATTTTTATTAATAAAATATGCGTATTACATGATCCTCATGCATAACAATTTACAATCATTAAAAACACATGTAGTATGATTAAAGCATGTATTATAATTATAAAAATTTGAAAAAAAATTGTGAAATAAAAAAAAAAACCCGACTAATTGATTAATCAAGTGAAGAATATTTGGTGAAAAGTTCGGCAGACCACCTATTTAGAATAATTTGCTAAAATTTTGATTAATTCGAAAAATTTTGTGATTGAGGGCCAGATCACTAGTTTATCATTTTTTTGTAAAATGCAACAAATCAAGAATCTCTAATGTTGAATCTGTAGAAGAATTGTTATAGAATAAGTATAAGTAAGAAAACAACTACTCTTGTAGGCTTCTATAATAGCTTGTGTTTTAATTTGAACATAAACTAGTTTACGTTAGTGTGTTTTCTCTTCTTTCTTTGTGCTTGTGATTACTCTTTCCTTTCTTTTGTTCTTCTTTAGCCATGCTC
The DNA here is from genome assembly GCA_021018995.1 of Chloranthus sessilifolius. Taxonomy (NCBI): domain Eukaryota; kingdom Viridiplantae; phylum Streptophyta; class Magnoliopsida; order Chloranthales; family Chloranthaceae; genus Chloranthus; species Chloranthus sessilifolius. The sequence goes on along the minus strand of CM037585.1, from coordinate 154,115,614 downwards.
GTAGGAGCTTAGATTGGGTTGCCAGCACCTACCTGCATTTTTAACCTAAGTTGAAAATATAGCATTTTTCAATCTCTAGTGCATCTTTTATCTACATTTTTTAAGTTTTATAAGTCTACACCCTACACCCTTGTAAGTAAAAAATATTGCAAGTAGAATTTACTAGCTCAAACTCAGAGAAAATGATCTAAGTGCAGTTGTACTTTTTGTTGCAATATGAGAGGATTGAATGTAATATTACCATATTATAACGTATTAAAGGTGTCCTAAGTTTCTATGGTTCCTATGGTCTCGAGAGGTTTAGCAAGATTTATGAGGTATGTTTAACTGTGCTAAAGGGGCCTAGCTAAGGTTTAATTGAAATTTTGGAAGGGTAGTGTGGAAGTCAAGGATTATTAAATTTTAATAGGACTTGATGTAACTGGAACTAAGAGGGGAACTGGTTACAAAGAAATCTATGGGAGCTAATATAAGGATATCCGCGTGTTACTTAGACATGTCCCACGGGTGCCAAGTGTCAATTTGTCATAAATGTTTGGCATGCTAATTTCTAAATATTTCAATATGACAGGCGGTCTTAAAAAATATAGAATATATAAAAATAAAAAAAATTAAACAAAATCATAAAAACTAATTGAGATGTATAATGAAAAGATACATAACATATATCATGAAGTTAACTAAAAGTATCCTATATTATACAAATATTCGTTTTTCAAGACCCATGCTTTTTATTTTGTAATTTTCTAAACTTGACAAAAAAAAAAAAAAAAATCAACAATCTATTTTATCTTGTCAAAATGAGGAGCAATTTGATGGTGTGATGTGATTTTCTCATACATGTCGCTTGTCTAAAAGTATTGTGCTGTGTTAAGGAGTGTCCAACTGCCTCAAGTGTCGGTACAGCAAAAATCCCAAAAGTAGAAATGCCTAAGGCCTAGGTAACACTAGATATCTGGAGTACACTGTCTGTACCTAGCTTCTTTACTAAGAAAGTACAGAGCCTGGGCGTATCTATTTTATACACATGCTTGAACCATGCATATATACTACACACCCTCACTATGGTTTAAAATATTAATAATAAATAAATAAATAAAATAAAATAAAAAATTGAGCCTAGTTATGCAAAGCAAGTTGTCTAGACAGGCTGATTGTCAACTCGAATTCCAACATGCAGGAACTCTCAAATCCGTCGCCTTTAGAGCTTTAAAGGGAAGGCAGATTGGTGCCTATTTTGGAAATGTAATTCAAAGAGAATCACCAAACATGATGCCTAATAGAGCCTTTTATAAATTAAGAGAACAGGCTGAGCATCTCTTTTAATCTATTTGCAAAGTCATCAACTTTGTCATTTGCTCAATATTGGAGATTATAAAGGGAAACCTAAAGAAAGATGGCTAAAACAGAGTCATTGTGGACCGTCCAACTCTAATCCTGGAAAATGAAAGCCAAAATCCAGCTTTATCCCCTCATTTTGGGGTCAGAATGAACGCAGAACCAACTACCAAGTCTGCAACAAAAATCAAACTTCCATGGAAAAAAAATGGTCAATGCTTTATTCAAAGTAATGGTAAACCGTAACATATAGAAAAATGAAACAGTAAGTTTTGGTTTCTAGCATCCAGCAGAACTCATCTTGTTTAGAGAGCCGCTCCAGGATAACAATATCATGGGTAGGTGATTGCTCCAAAAAATTTCACCCAACAAACTAGCTCCAAGCAGATTTCACTGGAACTGGGCACCTCAGGAGAATAATCAGACGAGTTTGAGGGAGCAAGCCAGTAGAAAGGAGATCAGACATGAGAAACTCCTCTCTGAGTTTCTTTTTTTGTTTTTTTAGCATTTAAGTTCGACACAACTCGCAAAGAAATAACTACGAGCGTTTCATTTCCTGTAGCGTACCTGCATAAAGAGAAATCGAAACAAGATGAAATGTGCTAAATACAAGGGCTGTATTTTAGAAGCTCTTCCGAGAAACAATCAAGATAAAAAACACGAATAATAGAAGTAGCCACTAAACGACAAATGTCTAAATCATTTAAGAGAATACCTAATTTTTGCTTTTTAGATACTAACAAAAGTACCTATAAAAAAACAAAAAGAAGATACTAACAAAAGTATTACAAGCCATTTTCATGTAGTGTATTGCCATACCTTACAATTTTTGGTATCAGATATACAAATGTTTGTTCAGAGCAATTTATTTCAATATATATTTCAACATGTTACCAAAAAAAAACACTCCTCTCCTTGTCTTTAGGAATAATAATATGATTTTTCAGAAATCTTTCAAGTAAATATTTCCAGATAGATTTCCAGAAAAGCACATGCTTCAAAAAACTCCATACGTCCATTTCCATATTGGATATTTGATATAATACTTCTATATCACTAAATGAGAAGATGGTGAAGAAAGCTTATATACAACAGAATTTTGATTAATTGGTATGGAAATGGATAGTGTGTTAAAGTGACCTAATCTAGTTTTTGAAACAATTGGACACCAGTGATTTCAATATCTAGAACTGTAAAAAGGGATTTTATCGGGAAGATTAGGATTTCTGGATCCTGAGATCAACTTTTATTAGTAATCAATAAAAACACCAATTTCAAAAAAATTAAAATAAAATAAATTAAATTCCTTAAGTGTTAGGAAATATACACCCTCAAATTTGTATCTTGAAAAGAAACACACCAGATTTATCTCCTGAAAATAATCTTACCAGATTATTTGGAATGGGAAGCTTTAACAGCATTTATCACTAAACTGATAATTTGTCTCCTATAAAACAGATTGAAGTGTAATAAATGTCACCCTAGGTTTAAGCCCCATAAGAAAAGGTCTTTAACAATGCAGGGCCATATCAGGTTCATTTGTACTGTACCGAACCCGGATTCTATCTGATGTTATTACCTGTAGGTAATGTATCAGCCAACATTTTGAACAATTATCCAAAATATTTAGTATCTACCATCTCCTTCAAAAGCTTCCCTTATGATCCTACTATGTTTTTTTAGTGAGTAATGCATTAAAAAATGAAGCAGTAAAAAAATATTTCTAAACTGGAAGAACCTATGGCCAAAATATAATTATTTCACTACATTTATACCTGAGAAGCACGGAAACGGGTACGATACAATACGGGTACAGCGATACGACAATTATCAAAAAATCAGGATACGATACAAGGGGGATACGTGTATTTAGAAATTATTTTTTTATATATTTTAAGGTATATTTTAGGTTAATAAACGTAAGAAAAAAGAAGAAAACAAAAAGAAACAAAAAATAACTTATAGAGACTGGTTTCAAATAGGTAGGTTGCATGTTGGTAGGCTCCCAGGTAGGCTCCTTTGATTTCTTCTTTTCCAATAAACCCTAAATCTCAAACTCACAATCTAATTTCTTCTTCTTTTAATTTTTTTTTGAGGAAACGCCCAGGATACGCATACAGTGGTATCCCTCAAGTATCGGTATCCGATACGGATACGATACAGGTACGTTGCCAATAAAAGAAGAGAATAATACCAATGAGCTCAACCTCCAAATTAATATTTACATGCTATTGGAATCATACTGTGGGAATTTACAATTCAAACTAGTTTCAGCAGAAGTAAAAGAATCCAGCCAACCTATGAAATATATGGCCTGACTAAATCATAAACATGACAGAGTTGCATCCTGTAATAATATAAATCTCTGCACAATTAATTTCTCAGAAAAAGGAATTACTGTATTACCAAGAAGAAATATAGATCATTATAAAAGAACCATAGACAAAGCATACCCATTTAAATTCAAGAACACCGTTCACTTGCATTTTGAAACATCCGCAACCACGGACTTGGACCTTTCTTCTCAACTTCCATTCCTTTGGATACCATGGGAACTGCCACATCATGAAGCAGCGCTCAGGATGAGGCATCATAGCAAGGGGTCTTCCATCTGGCGAACATAGGGCAGCAACACCCAACGGTAAACCATAGGGATGGAAAGGGTAGACCTCAGTTATACTCCCAGTATCATCAAGCGGCCAGATTCATTATGGATGAACCATGGCTGTGAAGCATCCCTACCAGCACCAAGGACACCCCCAACTTGGGCTCCGGGCACCCATCCCAATAGAGCCATGAGCTGGCACCCATTGCAAACCCTAAGGCTAAAAATGTCTGACCTATTATAGAACTCTTGAAATTGCATTAGCTGAGGCTGTGGAAATGGCTGGCTACCGACCAACCTTTTGCAAAATCTAGTACATCTGCATAGCTGAAACCTCCTAAGAATACAACCCCACCATACTCGTGAAGAGAGACACGCCTGAAAGATCCAACATCGTGATGTCCCCATGGTTCGAAACCAGCAGCGTGAAGTGCTGCAGACATTTCTCTATCCCCATTGCTCCCTTCCTCACGAGTCACGGCTACTTTTGGCTTTGAAATGGTACTCTCATCAATTTCTCATCTGTGAATTTAGGAGTGAAAGATAGTGCCCATGAAGGTGCTTGACTACTCTTCAACCCTTCTCTTTCCAATTCCATACACGAAACTAATCTCTGGAAATGTTCAAAATGAAAACTGGTTTCCTCCCACATGTCCCTAAAGAGGGATATTTCTTCCTTCAACTGAGGTATCTCATCTAGCCATAACTCTATCAGTGGCAATGGGGTAACGCTTCCAATGAACTTGGTGGAAATGTGAGACACATGCAATTTTGTTCCTGACCATATCTACATTCTGCTTGCTAACCTCAAGAACAAGACCGAGCTCTTCTGAAAAGAGTGAATGGAAAAGACACTTACTCTATGAAGCCAAGTTCACACAGACACCACAGTTCCCAGTAAATGCCATCTCAAGGAGACAGATAATAATCCCACCATTCACTAACGTCGTGGCCGGCACAGATCACATCTTCGGCAAGCAACTCCTGAACGGATTCAAAAGCTCTTCTAAGATAAGAAATGTCATCAAATCGGGGCATTGGTCACCAACCTGGTCAACAACCTGAGCAGGAGCAGAGCCACCTAATCGCTGTTTTCCTTTTGCTAGATCAATGTGCAGCAGAACACCATCATCTCCAAGCTTCAAATCAGGAGTTACTGTCAATGTTATATCCGGAAAAGTGTCATAAACACTGATAACGAGATTCCTAGGAGCCTTGACGGTTCCGCCTGAGACATGAGCTGCCATAGAAAGACTGCCCTTTCTCCCATCAATTGCAATACCTAGTTCGATCATGAACTCGGAAAGAGACATAGCAGCATCATACATGGCTGCACGTTCACCATCGAGCTTCGCTGCATACATCCAGGAACCACTCGCCTTCACATCACTGAGAGAACTCTTGCCGGAACGAGATTTGTGAGTGCTTCCCCAACAGCTAATCTCGCCATTGCTTTCGAATTAAGTAAGCCTTTGATTGGCTGCTCCCCAATAGCATCAGCACCATCTGAGCAATGGCGGCGACATTGGAAAGTGGAAGTTACAAGGGCCCAACTATCTGCTGTTGTGCTACAAGACCCTTTACTCGGGCGCTTACCTGACACAAACTTTAATAAGATTGGCATTAGTTTAAAACAAATGAAGTTATGACTTATGAGAAAATGAAGTCACTCAGACAATAAAAGGCAATTTAGGGTCGAGGGATTTTAAAAGGTAGTTTAATGGAGGTGGGTATTTGACCTGCACATAATGTCCGATTAAAAGACAGTCAGGATTATGTGCATACCAGTTCAAGTTTAGATCAATGGTGCCCAAATATTTCATTGAAAATTTGGAAGGCTATTATTTTTAAGAGTGCTCAAACACCTTAAAATTAAATGACTAAACTAGATTAATGGTAACCACTCTTTTTTATAGCATTTGATCAATCTTTGTCCCTTGAGAGAGATTTATTTATAAAATTGAATCGATTTATGAATCAGCTTCATTTTTCGGCCACCCAAAACTGAAACCGAAACTGAATCGATTGGGAACCAGTTTCGATTTTTAATTTTTGGGTCAGTTTCGGTCTGGTTTCAGTCCGATACAGTTGGCCGGTATTGTGGTCGCTTTCGTTTTTTGGTTCCAAACTTCAAGCGGGTAATATTGAGTTTCTCACCAACCCAACAAGTGTTTTTTTTTTTTTTTCCTTTTTGGTTGGGGGGGATAAAAGAAGCCTTTTTCAAATAATAAGGTTTATTATATTTTTTAAGGCTTATTATTTTATTACTTATACAAAAGAAGGCTTCCTAAATATTTTTTCAAACACACTAATCAAATCAGAGAAATCAGTTTCCAATGAAAATCATTTTCTATACTCCTCAATTAACATAAAAATTTAGCCGTGATTTTGGGTTTCTTGGGATTGAGTAGTTTTTATGGATTTTGATGAGAGGGTTTTGGTGTTTTGGGGGTTTGAGTTTGTTGGGCATTTGTTTAAATTAAGTTGTTCAATATGTTATAGAGTTCCTTTAAATCCACCCACCGAATCTTTGAGTTCACCCTCACTGAAAAACATTGACTATGTTGAATCAGTCGATGGAGATCGTTTATTCCCCCAATAATTCACATGATGGATCTTGAGATCATGGGCGTACCATCAGACAATCAGTGTTTTTTTTCACATGGTAAACATCTCAAAAAAGTGACCTTAACATCACATGCACACTCAAAATTGATTTTAAGGTCACTTTTTGGGTGTGTATCATATGAAATAAAAAAATGACTGATGGTTAGCCCATGATTTTAACGTCACTTTTTGGGTGTGTATCATAAGATGGTTAGCCCATGATCTCAAGATCCATCGTGTAAAAGATTGGGAACGATAAACAATCTTCATCGTCTGATTCCATGCAGTCAATGTGTTTCAGGGTAGGTGAACTCAAAGATTCGGTGGGTGGATTTAAAGGTACTCTATGTAGAGGCTGCTTATTATCAATGGAATCAAAATCATGTTGTCCAATTTCTTGCTTATATCTATCAATCTTTTGGCTTTGTTTCTTTTGTTTTCTATTTTGTATTTTTTTGGCAAATATAGCTGTAGACAGCATGATGGGTCAGTACTGATTGTGTTTTTTCATAAATTTTTTACTGCACCTGTCTATCGTACAGTAGGGGCATCTCGCAGCACATTTACAGAAGTTTTGGGGGTTTAAGGTTTGTTGGGATTGAGTATTTGTATGAAAAAAAAATTAATTTATGTTTAAGATATGTGGATAGTTTTGTAACATATGTGGATAGTTCAATTAAAATTCCCTAATTTCTAAACCCCTTTCGCAATCCCACGTGCCTAAAGCCCTAATTTCCTAAATCGTAATCCCTGAACCCCATAGCCCTAAATCCCTCTCAAAAGCCCTTTCGCAATCCCGTATACCTAAAGCCCTAATTCCCTAAACCTAAAGCACCAAAGAGACAAAAAAATTCCTTAGTAGGTAAGTTGGGACTTGAGATATAAATTTTTAATATTATAAAATTTTCCTTTGAATTTAATTTTAATAAAAATAATGTTTGATAATATAAATTAGTTTCTATTTATATATTGGGTCGGCTATTCTCACCCGTTTAATAGTAAGTACCACACAGTTTTTTCACAGATGAAAAGCATTGATTGATTTGAATCAGATGGTGAAGATTGTTTTTATTCTAATCTTCCTCACGATAGATCTTAAGATCATGACGCGCCTATCCGATGGTCAGATGATGATTCCATATGGCACATGACCCTAAAAGTGAAGGTCAACTCCTTTACCCATGATCTAGGTTACTTTTGGGGGTGTGTGCTACGTGGAATCAACATCTAACAGTCTAATAGGTGCGCCATGACCTTAGGATCTATCATGGAAATTGGAACAAAAAAAATCTCCATTGTCTTATTCAAGTCAATGGTTTTTCGTCAGTGAAAAAACTTTGGTACTTACTATTATATGGGGAAATTTGCATTTTCGCCCTACAAGTTTGCTTATTTGCAGAAACAGCCCTATAATTTGAAACTGTGCAAAATAGGCCAGCTCCAAGCCAAGCCGTTTCCACGTCAACATGGACCTATTTTTTCATTATATATATATATATATATATATATGTGTGTGTGTGTGTGTGTGTGTGTGTGTGTGTGTGTGTGTGTGTGTGTGTGTGTGTTTATTTTGTATTATTTTTTTATCGTCTCTTTTTTTAAGTTGGTGGTCGCTATCTAAAGACGACATTAGATGGTAATTTATTTTAATTGTGTACATGGTATGAAATCACCATAAAAAATAAAAAAAAAACGCTAATATACTGCTATCTTAAGTTGGCGGTCGCTATCTAAAGACGGCATTAGATGGTAATCTATTTTAATTGTGTACATGGTATAAAATTACTGTTAAAAAAAAAAAAACTTGCTAGCATACCGCTATCTTAAGATAGCGACCGCTAATATACCGTTATCTTAAAAATAAATAAATAATAATAAACCCGCTAACATGCCACTATCTTTTTTTTTTTAAGATAGCGGCATGTTAGCAGTTGCTATCTTAAGATAGTGACCGCTCACTAAAAAAAAAAAAATTATTTATTTATTTATTAAGATAGCGGTATATTAGCGGTCGCTATCTAAAATATATATATATATATATATATTCTTAAGATAGCGGTATGTTAGCGGTTGCTATCTTAAGATAACGGAATGTTAGCGGATTGTTTGAATTTTTTTTTTTGTTATTTATGTCTTCCGTTCTTATATTTTTTGCAGATCACTAACTAATAAAACCTATATTGGATAGCACAGTAAACTCTCTTTTTTATCTTAAGATAGCAACCGCTAATATACCGATATCTTAAAAAAAAAAAAAAAAAAAAAAAAAAAAATAGCGACCACCATCTTAAGATAGCGGTTGCTATCTTAAAATAACGGTTGCTATCTTAAGATAGCGGTATGTTAGCGATCGCTATCTTAATATAACGGTATGTTAGCGGATTTTTTGAATTTTTTTTTTTTGTTATTTATGTCTTCCGTTTTTATATTTTTTGCAGATAACTAACTAATAAAACTTATATTGGATAACACAATAAACTCTCTTTTGCTTTTTATCCAAAACCACCATTTTAAGATAGTGATCGCTGTCTATCTTAAGATGACGGTCTCTATCTTTAGATAACAATATGTTAACAAGTTTTTTTGAATTATTATTTTTATTTTTTTTACTTATGTCTTACATTTTTATATTTTTGGCAGATCACTAACTAATAAACACAGTAATCTCTTTTTTTTCTTCGTACCCTATAATATATCATATGTTAGCGACCACTATCATAAAATAGCGCCTAAGATAGCGCCTACTATCTTAAAATACCGGATACTACGACTCGCAATTATAAGAGAGCGAGCGCTACTGTAGTCGGAACTGAAAAAGTGGACAATAAAAAAAATGAAAAATAAACAAATATATAATGAAAAAACAAGTAGATGCTGAAGTGGAAACGGCTTGGCTTGGAGCTGCCCGATTCTGCACAGTTTCAAACTATAGGGCCGTTTTTGCAAATAAGCAAACGTGTAGGGCCGAAAATGTAAATTTTCCCTATTAAATGGGTGAGAATAGTCGTACCCTTAAATAATTTGTACAAAAACTAAATCTAATTAACCTTGCGCCCCGCCTAGATGAAAATGGTATCGGGGATACCAGTACCTATAGGTCGATACGTATCACAATATCGACCAATACTATCATTTTTTTCAATTTTTTTTATAAAAATTAAATCAGTATTGGTATTGGCCGATACCTCTGTCCAATGTTGGACCAATACTCGATCAATAACGAGTTTGATACCTTGTTCTAAACTAACTAGGACTCTAACAATTAAAAATAGAAATATGTCTCAACACCCTAATCCCTAATTTTTAGGACTTAGACCACTAATTTAAAGCCCATAAAATTTCCAAAATCAACGAGAACCCGACGCCGCTACCGATAAAGATTCTAATACCTTGTTCTAAACTAACTAGGACTCTAATGATTAAAAATATAAATATATCTTAACTGAAAACAATGAGGAACCGATCCCTACAACCCTAGGGTCCGATGTGTATTTATATGAGAAAAGGCAAAACAATTACATAATTTCTCTCATCATAAAAGCATAGTTACTATAAACAACAAATTTGCGTAGAACACAAATCAATCATAACAAATTTCCCCTCGTTAGGAGAGGGGTTTTATTGAAAATGACGGATTTTATACTTTCGGGTCTCGCAATTGATTCCCCGTTAATTACATCAAAATCGAATACCTCTCATTAAAAGCTACTAAAGAAAATTAAAGTAATTACATCTCTGAAATAAACCAAATAAATCTTAAGTCTAAGTCTTCATTAACATCTTCAAATTTTGAATTTCAAATTTTGAATTTTTGAGTTTTTTTTTTTTTTTTTGAATTTCAAATTTCAAATTTCAAATTTTTAATTTTGAAACTAGTGAAAATACTGATTTATACCTAAAGAAATTCGTAAAATTAATTTTTCTATTTCCTAAAAATTGCAGATTTCCCAAAATTTCAATTTTCAAATTTCAAACTTCAAAATTTCAAGTTTTCTATATCCAATCTCCGGCAACGACGCTAAAAACTTGTGAAATTAAATCTAGTTTTACTCACAAGTGCACAAATCAGATTGCAGTTAACGGGTGTGGAGTACAAGATTGTTCCCACGAAGATTGGCAAGAAAATTATGAGAGAAATAGAAATTAACCATAGGTTTAGCACAGTATTGAACTAGTTTAGTGAGTTTTCAAGAGTTTGATGAGAATAAAACCAATAAATAACAGTCAACTTGAGATTAAAATGCAAGATAGAGAAAACAAGGATCGGGGATGGTAAATCCCCCATCGTCGGTTTATCATTTACAAAACATAAATCTAATGGTTGAGATAATGACAAAAGATGCAAGACACATAAATATTGAATTCAATCAAATATTTATGGAGAATACAGCATTTAATCCATGAATAGATTTCTAAAATATCATGCTCTTCCAAAACCGTCAAAAGGAAAAAGGCAAAACATTCATCATATTAAGGATTTAATCATGATGAATAAATGCCGCAAACACTGCCGATAAAGAACTCGGTGTAAATTCCATATCACAGATCCGAGATCATGGGAGAAGCATGACTAGCTCCCATATCTTAAATGGCAATCGGTATTCATAAGATCGGCAAGAGCAAATAGCATTAAAGATCAAAGCATCTAGAATAAAGCAACATCCCAACCGCATATCTAATTTTATAAATAAATACCTCAGATGGGGTTCATTAGATCTCCATCCTCAAAGAGATTTAGCCAATCATAATTGAATTAAATAACACAATGAAGATAGAAATTGAAAACAACATTAAAATACCATATAAATGCTCCACAAAATCCACAAAAACTTTAATCCACCGGTACAATCCTTCTTCAAGTGTAGAAAACAAACTATTCTAAGGCGTAAAGCTAAACAAATGAAAGAATAATGCTTGAAAAAGGGAAGAAGGGAGCTAATAAACCTAAAAGTGGCTAAGGAAAAATAAAAGCTGAGAAAATAAAAGCTCTCCCTAAACCTAACTCTCGAGTTTGCTTAAATAGGATCTCAGCACGGAGATTCGAAATTCAAAATCGATCGATCGGTTTTGAATTTAAAATTAGCGCTCTTCAGAATTTGAAAAGTTGATGAATCGAGACCATATGTCGAGCAATCGAATATATAGATAACAAAAAGCGAACTTCAGGATGTAGTTTATAGATATAGTCTCGATTGATCGATGGTTATGGTCGATCGATCGATTATTCACGAATATCAGGGCCCGGCAGTTCTTTTGCTCTAGTGTTCCAGTGTTAGTCGGTTTTATGTTCTTCTATGCTTCCAAATGCATCCATTGGCCATATTTTCCTGAAACACTTAAAACTTTACAAATCCGTCAGCTAGCCTTCATCGAATGGCTTAAATGTAAGCTTTGGGGGTGAAATATGATCATATTTCACCACTCATCAAATCTCATAATGAATTATCGCTCACTTGCCTGGAAGATGAATTCAAACACTGGGTACATTTTCTGATGTGTAGCCATCAAAAGAATTAGCACTTTTGGTTATGGGGTATCTAATTACGGGTCAGATATCAGCAAATTCCTTAAGATTTGATCATCATAGGTTATTTTATGATGATTTCACCATTAGATGACATAATGATCTTATAATACAATCATTTTAACGTAAAGTTATGAATTCACCGTTGGATTTGACCAAAATAATGAGATTTGATCAATACATGATAAATCCGCCGTTGGATCTTATTACGGTCTCGTATTATGACCATTTGACTAAAAGTCAACTAGTTCACCGTTAGATTTGACCAAAATCAAAAGATTTGGTTAACATCTAACAAATCCACTGTTGGATCTCGTTACGATTTCTTATTATGATCGTTTAACCAAAAATCAATGAGTCCACCGTTAGATTTTACCAAAATCACAAGATTTGATCAACCATTAGATTCTAGCAAAATCACAAGATTTGGTCAACATATAATAAATCCACCGTTGGATCTCGTTACAATTTCGTATTATAATCATTTGACCAAAAGTCAACGAGTCCACCGTTGGATTTTAGCAAAATCACAAGATTCGGTCAACATGTAATAAATCCACCATTAGATCTCTTTACAATCTCATATTATAATCATTTGATCAAAAGTCAACGAGTCCACTGTTGGATTTGACCAAAATCACAAGATTTGATCAACATGTAATAAATTCATCGTAAGATCTCATTACAATCTCGTATTATGATCGTTTGACCGACAGTCAACGAGTCCACTGTTAGATTTGACCAAAATCATAAGATTCGATCAATATGTAATAAAACCACCATAGGGTCTCGTTACGATCTCGTATTATGATCGTTTGACTAAAAGTCAACGAATCCGTCGTTAAAATATTTAAACTATGCAAGGACTGCATAAACGACAGCCTAAGCGGGGACAGCCCACACAGGCACGGCCAAGGCGTGGACGGCCCAATTATTTGTATATCAAGAAAATCGATTTTACCATTGTAAAAGAATTTTCGACCTCGATGTTGAAATCCAAACCCTATATTTGAGGGAGTGATGACCCGAACCACAAGGGAAACTCTAATTTCGAGTCATGATTTAGATCTGGTAAATCTGATGGTTATGAGTCGTTGTAGATGAATATTTCGGGTGTCGAAGTTTGGAATCATTCTTTAGATTCGTGATTGCACCCCATGAGTATTAAATTTGTGGTTGCAATCTAAGCGTACTAAGAGTTAAGCGAAGGGTTATACCCACGTAGCTTAATTATCTCCAAGTACGCAAGGAATTGGGTACGTGTTGTCACGCGTAGTCCCAAATTGCAATCCTAAATCATACTTAGGTAAGAGTCATAACTCTTATCCTAAGTGTACCACATTTAGATAAAGATCGTAGCTCTAATCCTAGATGCACCCATATCAGAGACGGTCTGAATTCAGAATTCAATTTAGACTTGTCTCTCTTGTACACTCTAAATAGAAGTCAATGGAGAAAAGAAGAGGGGACAGAAAAAATCTCGGAGATACCTTAAGATCTCTTGCAAAAGAATCTAAGTCGGAGAAATATTCGGTAGGGCTCTCGTGTAAGAATTTTCAAATCCCTCATAATGAGAAGGGATCTGCTATTTATAGATTTATGATAGCGATTACTAAAAGTTATAATCCTACGATTTTCGCAAAAGTTTCACAAAAATCAAGTATCATGAGGGTTGCGAACCTTCACGTGGATTGAGAGAAGAATGGCTTACGCAGGTGGTTATTTGCTGAAGCGGAGAAAAGAAAGGACCCATGTTCTAAGAAGATGGCCCACGCATGTGCCTGCGTGGACCATTTTGAAAGAGACTCAGACATTGAGAAAAAAATGAGAGAAAGAGGAGAAGAAAATAATGAAATAGAAAAAGTGAGATGGCCCACGCAGGTCACCTGCGTGGGCCATATTTCACCTGCGTGGGCCATATTTCAAGAGAAAAGACAAGAGGGAGAAAAGAAAGGAGAAAAAGAACATTAAGAAAAAAAAATTAGATAAATGAGTAAAAAAGAGAAGAAAAGAATGAAATAGAAAAGAGTGAGATGGCCCAAGCAGGTGACCTGCGTTGGCCATATTTCAGGAGAAAAAGAACATTGAGAGAGAAAAGAGGAGAAGAAAAGAATGAAATGGGCAAGAGTGAGATGGCCCACGTAGGTATATTTCCAGATCTATATCTGTATATTTATTCAAGAAAAAGACACAAATTTTTTGTGTCTACAATTACCAAGATAGAATGATATGCTAACATCCTCCGCAATCTAAGCGGTATTGCAAAGAACATGCAGATTGTCCCTGATTAAGCAAAACTTGGTAGAAGGAAGGTCTTTTATAAAAATATCCGCCAACTATTGATCCATAGGGATATACCGAACTAAAAGATCTCCAGTCACCACTCGTTCACGAATAAAATGAAAATCAATTTCTATGTTTCGTTCGTGCATGAAATATCGGATTCGCAGTAACACTGTCAAAGTAGATAGTGACAGGCTTTGGAAGAACCAGAGATCTCCTAATAATTGACAAATCCAAAGAGTATCAGCAACCGCATAAGCAAGTGATCAATATTCATACTCGGCAATAGATCAAGAAACAGGAGGGTGTTTCTTTGTTGACCAAGAAATAAGGTTTCGGCCAAGGGAAACACAACATCCAGTGGTCAAGCGCTAACTATCTGGGCATCCAGCCCTATCTGCATCGGAGTAAGCAGTAAGAGAAGCTTCGAAATCTTTACACAACAAGATTCCATGATCCAAGGTATCATTGAGATAGCGAGCAATGCGATTTAGAGATTGGAAATGTGGTTCCTTTGGGCATGTATAAACTGGGAGACCGCATTGACAGCATAGGCAATGTCGGGTCTTGTGAAAGTAAGATAATTGCAAGGCACCAACAGTCTGACGATATCTTGTAGGATCGTCCACGAGATCAACGTCATAAATAGATAATTGAGACTTTGTGTTAACTAGAGTAGAAACAGGTTTAGAGGATTGCATATTGCTCCGTTCAATGATATCACGGGCATATTCTCCTTGAGAAAGAAAAGACCCTGGGAAACATGTTTTGCTTCGACACATAAAATAATGCAAGTCTCAGAGATCTTCATGGATTTAGATTGTAACATGAGAGTCGACAATATCTTCGAGGAACTGCCCGTTAGTATAATGTCACCCGCATATAAGAGAAGCACAATCATTTATCGATAGGAGGAATAAAGGAACATTGAGGGATCGGCCTGGCTGCAATAAAACCCGTGTTCAATGAGAAATCATGTAAAACGTTCAAACCAAACCCGGGGTGCTTGTTTCAACCCATAAAAGTGCACGTTGAAGACGACAAACATGATCTGGTTTATCAGGATGAACAAAACCATGGGCTTATCAGGATGATCTGGTTTATCATGGTATCAAAGGCAATAGGTTCTAAAATACTATTTCAAATATTTTCTTTTTCATGTCTTCATCTTCTTCTACCACGTGCTTTTCCTCTTCATTACCCCCCAACTCTACTCCTCCTTCTACTTCACTTTCTCATTCACCTTTTGTTACGGCCAACATCAAAAACATTGAAGAAGGGCCATATTGATGGCATTCAAATTATTTAGTACGGAAAAGTCTTTTTATCCATGTTCTAAAAAGTATTAATGTCTTGGGCCATATTGATTGTCCTCCAATGATGATGAATGATGATAATGGCCACAATATTTTGTATCCTAATTATAGTTTATGGGTTCAAGGTGATACCACTGTTTTGACATGGATCAACACCTCTCTGTACGTTGATATTCTTTAGAACATAGTCGACCATTCATCCAACACTGCCAGGGATGCATGGCTCGCCACTGAAAAACTTTTTCTTGATCAAGCTTCTTCTCGTCATCTTCAACTTCAAACATTGAAGAAGGGCACTCTTTCCATGGCCTCTTATCTTCAAAAGTTAAAGACTACTAGTGACTCCCTTCATCCCATTGGTTATGTTGTGACTGATCTTGTTCTTTATGCTCTCTCCGGTTTACATCCCCCCCCCCCCCCCTTCGCGATTATGGAAGCTTTGTGACTGCCGTTATTATGCAACCTCCGTTGCACACCTTTGAAGAACTTTAACTTCTTAATCAAGAGCTCCGACTGCAACAATTTTACTTATTTCCTAAATCTGATCAATCTTCATTTTTTTCTCTTCTCGGGGTCTTGGTCATTTTCGAGGTGGGCATGGATCTTACTGTGGCAGAGGCCGCAGCAACAGGCAAGATTCTTCTAATGGTCATGCTCAAAAGTTTCTACTTCACATTGACAACCTCCTAATGATGGTATTCTTGGAATGCTCCTTCGTCTCCTAAATTATCGGGCATCAACAAAACTGGCATTGATGTCAGATATGCAAGAAGTATAACCATTCTGCAGTACAATGTTGCCAAAGGTTTAATCCCTCTTTCATCGCTGATGATCTACCAAAATCTTTTGTTGCTATGCGACTCAATGCTAGTGTTGATCAATCTTGGTATATGGACACCAGAGCCTCGTCTCACATGACTCCCGATGAAGGTACTCCTCAACACCCTAATCCCTAATTTTTAGGAACTTAGGCCACTAATTTAAAACCCATTAAAATTCCAAAAACACCGAGAAAATAACCTCGCCTACAATCTCTCATGTGTTCATAATAAGTGAACCATGTCTTCCCGACTCACGTGATCACTTATTGCAGTCAGATGGGTCACACCTCAGGCCAGACTAAAAGCCCAATATGCCCCTGTTTCGGTCCTGTTTAATTCCCAGATGCAGCCCCTTAAACAGCATATTTCTATGGTTATAACAGCCTCTTTATTAAACTCTGTTTCAGGCATTAACAGCTCTACTATCTCAGTAAATGCCCTGCATCATATTCTAATACCCAAGAGAAAGCTTTCGCGCGGAGCTGAAATTCTCTAAACAATTTATGATAGATCATGGATATAAGGGAAACTTTTGTCTTATGAAAAAGGAAAAAGCATCCACTGGTTTGTTTGGTTAGAAATAGTAGAGCTCTCTATCAACATTTTAGCCTCTGGAGATATTCCATAGAGAACTTTCGATTCTCACACCTTAGGGTAAATTTTACAAAGTAAAAACTATGGCACTTAGCAGTTCTTCCATTTCCTTATAAGTAATTCTCATGAACTTGTGCACTTTAACATGAAGATGTACTTGCTTCCCCTAAACATTATCCATATTATGATTCTTATCAGTTTATTCTTCTGATCCAAATGAGATATGGGAAAATGGCGGTATGCCTTAAACGAGTAGCTAAGGAGGTGCTCGGTGTATCTAAAGGAAGAAAAGGTGTACAAAAAGAAACTTGGTGGTGGAATACTAACATTCAAAAGGCAATTGCATAGAAGAAGTATTTTAAAGAATGGCAAAGAACAAGAACTACAGATGATCTTGAAAGATATAAGCTCGCAAAAAGAGAAGCTAAGAAAGCGTGAGTAAAGTTGAGCATGAAACATATGACAACTTATATACAAGACTGGGAACAAAGGAAGGAAAGAAAGAAATCTATAAGCTTCCCACGATTAGAGAAAAGAGGATGAGAATGCTTTGATATAACTCACAGCCACAACACAGTTGCAGCAAAATAGGAGGCAAAAAAATTAACGACATCAATGTCCAGACCAGTTTACCTAAGGATATTACCTAAAGCTGGCAATGTTCTCGCCAAAAACAAAAGTGGAGCCGGGGAATATTGCTTTCTTGCCAATGCCACGCGGAGAGGAAGAGGGGACAAAAAAAATCATAAAGAAGAAGCACCAGAGTGGAAAAAAGCAAGCAAGGTGCTCGGCTCGAAACAGATTCCAAGGCACATGAACAAAACCGGGCATGAGCCAACTCGGGAAAATCAGGGTTTTTCATAGTGCAAACAACTTGTTCGTGGTTTCCCACAACAGAAAAGGGCAAGGGTTGCTTTAGGAAAAACAAAGCCAAGCTGCTTTATATTATGGCATTTTAACATACAAGTAGTGTGCACTGCACCAGCCCCACTCACAAGAACATAGTCCTATGCATTGGAAGCACGACAAAGGCTCAATTTACAAAGGAAGTGAAGAATTTGACTACCAAAATTATGCCATTGACCATTCTATCCAGTAATGACATATATAGATCATAGCAAATGATCATTGGCTTGTCCCGTCTTCTACTGTAAATATTGTGAAACTTGTTTCTCCACACACTTCTATTTAAGGCTAAACTCTTGTTACTCCCACAATCATTCGTGTGGATCCTGAGTACTTCTCTCCAAGTCTTTATTAGTCTTCCACTTATCCTTGTGTCTTCTACTTCTATCATTCCAATCATTTGCATAAGAGTTGTTTCTAAGTCTTTGATGGGCATGCCCAAACCATCTCATATTACAATAATAAGACCCACAAGGTTGGTGTGACACGAGGACTAATGTTCGTGTCCAAGCATTGTGTCAGACAGATTGCTGTGAGGTACTCGCACCAAGCATTGTGTCAAATTTCGCTGAAATTCACCAAAACAAGTGTCAAACAAAACTTTCGATGAAATTTCGGTGATTTCGCTGAAATTTTTGTAATTTCATTAATTTCAGTGAAATTAACAAAATTTCTTAATTTCGACCTTTTTTAAGTATTACATAACATTTATTTTAAATATTAAATATATATTTTAGTACTCCTTGGAATTTTCCCGAAAGATTTTCAAAAGACAAGCACACAATTTATTGCAAAGAACAAACGCAAAATTAATATTTGCCAACATCTAAGACACATTTTTAAGTATTGCAGTGAGTCTCATGTCTCAACAAAAAATGTTTGCACAAAATCTAGTGAGTCATGTCATATTCATCCAAGCAAACCCAATATTGGCTCCAAACAAGTTGTTGACCAATACTGCGTTAGCCAATGCTCCATACACAGTAGATCCATAGCTTCTATACCCGATTGACTCAGTATACGCAGTAGCTCCAGATCAATGCCCGGACCCTTTACATGTGGTCGGCCCATAACCCCGACCTAGACAAGTGGGTTTAGAACCCAAATTTGAAATTTTCTGTTAGGTTCCAGGTCCAAACCCGTAGGGGACTGTTTACCAAAAACATAGGTCTCCGCAAAGTCTAAGATCATGTATGAGGGCTGACACTTGCCCCATGCCAAAAGGTCAAGGAAGTTGGTGACCTGAAGACAGGGTACCTGGCAACTAAAGCCCCGGTGAACGGCGGCCGTGACTATAACTGTCCTCAGCTAGCGAAATTCCTGTCCAGGTATATTCTAGGCAATGCAATCATCAAACGGGCGGTGTTATCCGAAAAGGATAGGCCTTATTGCCTGTGACTTCCTCCAAGATGCAGTCCCTGAAGGATAAAGGAAACGGATCCTTCTTTGTGACCTCACCCGAAAATATACAATCTAAGCTTCCCATTGAAAACAAAATATGTAAGGATCCAACTCATTGCCACTACTATTTATAACGTTGATCATAGCAATTAGGTTTGTCATACTCATTGAAATGAAAAACTTATATAAATAAGCAACTGTAGGAAATGTCAAATATCATACAGCATCAACAGAAAGCAAGAACTATTAACTTGCTATGAGGACCTACCCACATTCAGAGACTATTTTTTTCGCCCGCTCACTCAAGACTCAACTGATCGATAAATTAGGCAACTATAAACTATAAAGCTTGAACAATCAGATTGGCGTAGAAAAAAAGGTGTATCAAATCAAATCCACATAAACATACTGAACGGTTTCTAATTTCTCTCAAGCAAATGTTTGAAACAGCTATTCCCAAAAGAATATCAAGAATCAGATAATATTTTGAAGTAAAGGAATCTAGCTCTCTCAAGCAATCCATTCTTCAACAAAAGTTAAATTAACAATTGACAAAGGACAAAACAAACTAAAACAATAAAAGATTCAAGCAACATAATAGAATAGAGATTAAAGAAGCCAAACCACAATTAAACTAGTGTATAGATTTCTAGGGTTTATAGTTTTATGAAGAAACCAACCAGAAAATCTGCAACAACAAAAAACGGCCACATTCGCCAAAGAACTCAGTTCTGTGTAATATAACATCGAGCAGGAGAGAAGACTCGTTTCATGACCTCGCCATAGAAAACGTGTTGTTATTAGGTACCCAGGCACCAGCACTGGGAGTGGTGCGCAGCTGGGCCCATATTAACATAATGGTAGCTTTAATAAAGCTAACACGCGATTGCACGGGACGTGAATACCTGATCAATGCACTGTTTTTCAAGTTGTTAAGCCACGCGGCTTAACGCATCGTTCCTTTTCTTTTTGCTTGGTTAAGCCATTTCAGTCTACTTATCCAATTGTTGATAGGTAGCGAAAATTGTGTTGTTTCACCTGATTAAAATAAAGAGACTCATGCCACGTGTCATAATATGATCTAATTTAAAATAAATGAAATTAAAAAAAATTGGTATAAAAATTCATAGTAAGCACAATCTCTATCATACGATTCAACAATATAAAAGTTCATGATCTTATTCAACAGTTGCATTCAATTATATAATAGAGATATTGTTCGGAGATAATCTTTTGCATCAAAGATTTTTATATCATGACATTCAAAACAGTGGCTTAAAGGGAGTTCAACTTATCACAAGTTTAAAAATATCAAGTATATTTTTAAAATGAGTACCTGCAGTCTTTCTTCTCAACCCCAATTTTTTTTATTTTTTTTAAGTGAATAAAAGAATAGTTAAGTCGGCGTCCACTCATCATGATTGGACATCACAGTCCACTTGTCCTTGTGACTGAGTGATTTGCACAGATTTTCATGCATTAAAAGTCTGTGAAAGTCACTAATTCACAAGGACATGCGGTTTAGACTAAAAAGAAAGGGATATCCAGTTGTCAAAAATGTGCCCTTCCTGGCATTGCTCCTTTAATATAAATCTAAAAAATACATCAAATAGTTTTTCAAAGGAATTCCTTTTGCCAAAAACTTAAAAACTTTTGATCTATTGATATATCCCTTCTCAACCCTGGTTCACGTACTAAAACTGATCACTGATTTCAACGATGCAAATCATTTCGGTCTCAATTTTCTACGCAATAGATCTTGAGATTATTTATGGGTCTACCATCAGACGGTGATATTTTTATTTTATACGGGACACATCTCATTTATGTTTGGGATGTATACCATATCTAATATTAATTAACATCTCATTGTAGGCTCATAATCTCAAGATCTGTTATGTGAATGATTGGGACAAAAGATAATCTCCATTCAAAGAAGTCAACCATTTTTCACACGTGTAAGTTCAATAGTCCGTCATAGGTCTGTTGTCGAGAATCGAGGAGCACCACACATACACATATGACAATTGCGGAGCAGTATGAGGGGGCACCAACTGTAGCGATGAGGGTTAACTAACAGAACCCAACCCACATCTTGTAAAGACAAGAGTGAAAAACAACATAAGGAGCATACCAATTGGGCTAATGTCTCTTTAGTATGTATCTAAGAATTTTTAAACCCTTTGAAGAATAAAAGATGAACCTTGCTGTAAACTTGTAATAGCTAGATAGGCCTTTTTCTTATGAATTGGAATTAGGTAGGTGTGACAATGGGCCGGGCTAGGGCTGGGATAGGGTAAACTCAAGCCCGCCTTGACGAATTTAAACTTGACTCAAGCTCAGCCGAGCTCATTTCGAGCTTATGACCCCAAGCCCAACCCCAGCATAAACTTTCAAAGTCCAAACTCGGCCCAGCCTAGTTTGCTTATTCATAAATTACTTGCCGATTTAGAAAAATCAATTCTGTATTCATAGAATTAAAAGAAATAGTGAAAATGACATAATTAATGCAAATATGTAATAAGAAGTTAATATCTATTTGGAAAAAAGTGTAGAGCTTCAAGATAGAAAATATGTAAATCTTTTTTTGAAAATTTATTACAAATGAAACTCAATGTATATACATATATATATATATATATATATATATATATATATATATATATATATATAGGGAGCCAATACTTGCACCCCATTTAGAAGCCATTACACCATTTTAATAGCTGCACAAGTAATGCGTTGTTGCACCCACTTAAAACCTAACATATAGGGAGCCAATATTTGCACCCCATTTATATATAGGGAGCCAATTCTTGCACTCCATTTATAAGTCATTGCACCATTTTAATAGTTGCACAAGCAATATGTGGTTACGCCCACTTAAAATCAAGTAATAAATAAAATGAACATTATCTTACATGAGTAGTATGTGATTGCAACCCACTTAAAAAAAATTGGGAGCCACAAAAATAAATAAGGGTACCTCTATGAGCGCCTTTCAATATTTGTTTGCACCTAGGTAAGAAACCCACCGAAATCCATCGACTTTTTCATATAAGATAAAAGAAATTATTTTCCAAGCCAATCTTTCACACAATGGATCTTGAGATCATGGACATATCATGAGACGGCCTACCTTGTATTCCACATGGTATAGACCCCCCAAAAATATTGTTTGACCATGATGTGTGTCATATAAAATATTGTCTCGTCTGTAAATAGGTGCTTTATATTTTTGCGGATTTTTACCACGTGAATTCAAACAAAGACCATCTCTGAATATATTGGCTCATCAAGAAAGGCACCAAACTAATCAAAATAGATGATTGCATACAATCTTAAATGAGAAAGCATCGAAAGTCCATTGTTATGTGACAAATATTTTAACCCCAAAGTAATCAAAATTTCTTGTTGTATTAACAAGTTAGCCAAAAAACTTGAGCCCAAGTCAAACTAATCTAAGTAGGTAAGAAACGAAAATTCATGTATTAAGATTTATACAATCTCTGGCATTGCATCTCCATCAAAAAGTTATGCGATAACATGTCTCTTCGTTTATTGCACTCTATTCATTTTCCATGTTTTCAAGAGAAAAAATTGACTCAAAACATAGGAAAATTGAATGAGTCAAAACTTACACCATCTTTTATCTTTTAAAAAATTTTAAATGGGACAAGTACAATGACTTATAAATGGCGTGCAAGTATTGGCTCCCATATATAAAATATTTAAGAGCACAACAAACCTAAGGGCTTAAGCTCAAGCCTTGCCTGTTTAAATTTCGAGCTTAAAGTGCAAACTCAAGCCCAGCCCATGGGTTTTTTGTCAAGTCCAAACCCTCCTTAAATCTGATCGCACTACAAAAAAAAGACTTTTGGAGACGGTTATTAGAGATGACTTTTCGAAGTTGTTTCCAATAACTATTTATTGAAGACCGCCATTCAAAAGCCGTCTCGGATGCTTTTATTAGAGACCGCCATTCAAAAGCCGTCTCGGATGCTTTTATTAGAGACGGCTAAAACCGTCTCCCAATATAAAATAATATATAGAGACACTTATAACCATCTTAATATGATTGATTTAAGGGATAAGTTAGTAAAAACTTTAGAGACTAAATTAAAAGCCGTCTCTAAAAGTCGCGTTAACATGAATAGAGACTACTTAAGCCGTCTCTATTCATTAGCATTGGATAATATGTACGGACCTTACTAATCCTTATAAAGCACTTAATAACTTCTCTTCC
Organism: Chloranthus sessilifolius; assembly: GCA_021018995.1. NCBI lineage: Eukaryota > Viridiplantae > Streptophyta > Magnoliopsida > Chloranthales > Chloranthaceae > Chloranthus > Chloranthus sessilifolius. The sequence goes on along the minus strand of CM037585.1, from coordinate 154,091,976 downwards.
CCTTATAAACCACGACATTCTCTATTCCAGACATTCTCTATTCCATTTCTACTGTCGACCCTTCGTTTCCATTTCTCCCAGGGTTTGAGCTCCGGCGTAAAGATCTCTTAATAGTTTGAAGCAGAGAGCTAGGGTTTGAGACGAATCGTTTATAAGGGTGGCAGATCGAAATGTTGGCAGACGAATCGTTTGTAAGCTAGGCGTTTGAATCGAAAGATTGGCAAATCGAGATCTAAGGTTGGCAGATCGAAATCGAAATCGTTTGGATAGGGTTGGCGTTTGGATCGAAATCGAGATCTAAGGTTGGCAGATCGAATCGTTTATAAGGGTGGCAGATCGAAATGTCGGCAGACGAATCGTTTATAAGCTAGGTGTTTGGATCGAAAGGTTGGCAGATCGAAATCGAGATCTAAGATTGGCAGATCGAAATCGTTTGGATAGGGTTGGCGTTTGGATCGAAATCGAGATCTAAGGTTGGCAGATCGAAATCGAAATCGTTTGGATAGGGTTGGCATTTGGATTGAAATCGAGATCCAAAAACCCACAGCATGGACGGTTGAATTCGATATTTATTTTACTTTCTAGGTAATTTCCCTTTTACTTTGGCTTAAGTTTTGGTCAATCTAATTAGATCGTTCGTCTGATTTGGTAGGGATCTCAGGCCAACAGTTTGAATCGGATTTGGTAGACAAAGTTCAGATCTAAGGTGCTTAAATCTGATCGTTCGTCTAATTGCTTAAATATGAGTAGACAAAGTTCAGATCTAAGGTGCGAGTCAAACAAAGTTCAGATATAAGGTGTGGTTTAATTTCGATTTCCATTCAAGCTGCATTTCGATTATGATTTCGATTCAAATTCTAAGTTGATTTCAAATTTTGATTCGTGAGTGAACGAATTTTGATTTTGATTTAGATCAAGTAGATTTTGAATTTGTTTGCAATTTGTTGGGAATTAGTAGAAATTTTTTACATGGCAAAATACTCACTGATCTAATTTTTTCGTGTAAAAATTTACTGATCTATATTGGTTTTTATTTACATTTTTTTTTCCATTTCTAGGCATTTGTAAATGTAAAAATCAAAGCATCATATGTGGATGCTCTGTTTGAGTAGTTTAGATATTCCGATTATGACTAATTACCTGTATTTAGTCTATTTACGTAGGAAAAATGCGCAAAATGTACTATAAATAGGATTAAAATACAATGAAAAATAGTTACATATGTTAAAAAAAAAAAAATTAATTACATATTGGGGATTTTTGTGATTTTTTAAGATTTAAAAAAAAATTTCTATTTAAAAAAATTCCAATTACATATTGGGAATTTTTGTGATTTTTTAAATTACATATTTGGTTCGATGTATCGGCGATACATTGAATGTATCGTAAGTATAGTCCCAAGCCTGGACAATACGTATCGGATCTGAATTCAGAACCTCCGCTACTTGAGGCATGGTCCTGACCACTGTGCCAACGTGTCGTTGGTTACCATCAGCATATACCCTTATCTCATCTATTTGGGACTGGTTTTAGTAGTCCTGTTTCTCCACTCATTTTTTGTACAAAGCTAAGCTCTCTTTAACTATGCAATCTCAGACTCTCTATACAAACAATCTCTGTCATCTGGTCCAAATCAATCAATAGTTTTTGTCCGTGAAAAACTGTGTGGTCCTTACTCCAAAATCGGGTGAGAAGAATATTTATATAATTTTTTTTTTCTGTATTTTGAGCTTTTTTACCAAAGTTTATGAATTTTGCCAAAAATTTTCAAAAAAATTTTCAAGCTGATTTATTTCGGAACCCCAATTTAGTCACTAATGGCTCCGCCACTGAAAGAATATATTGTTCACACGGCAGCACTGTGTGTTGTTGGTTTTTGGACTACAATCAATCGGCATGATAACATATCTTACAGTTATAGATGACTTGGACTTCAGTAAATTTTTAAATTTTTGGATTACAATTTTTGTTTTTTTTTAATCATTCAAAAAATGTGATTTCTAAGAAAAATAATCCTAGACGATCTACTATGCCCATAGTCCCAAAAGAATTGATCTTCAATCCTCTTGTAGACTTAATTTCTAGCCCATAATATCAAATATCGGCCGATACTTATACGTATCGGCGATATGTATTGATTTTCTGATAAATTGATACGTATTAGATATCTGTCGTACGACTTGCCTGATCTGCCAGCACAGTGCGCCGTCTTCTTCAGAGCTCCATGGTCCCTTGAAAGAGATTTTTATTTTCATTTGTTAAAAAAGGGTTTGGGTGTTCAGATACTTTAATTTTTACTTCTCTCAACACAAGACACTTTGTAAAAAAAAAAAAATATCCACAACATTTTACTTCTCTCAAAACATCTTTGATATGTTATTGTATATATATATATGTTTTCATGGAATTATGTATTTTCTTCTGCAATACATGGGATTATTAGAAAGGAATCCGACTCCAAGTAAATGTGAGAGAAGCTATGCTATCGAATGCATGTAGCATTCATTAATTTATAGGACTAAAATGACAAAGGTAGACAGCTCCCATGCATGATCATCCACATTTATTTATTTTGGAGGGTCCCCAACCTTATTATTAAATAAGAGAAGATTACAACCTATAGCGATTAATTTATAATCACATCTTCTCTTATGAGAGAGTAGTCCAAAGTCGGGTCAATAGAGTTATTATCAGGCCATCACGCCACCAAACGCCTGATTATGAGAAGCATCATTATTCACTAATTCACGGAGGAGACTATCCTAAGGTCCCTTTTTCTCGCACTCTGAATACTGAATACCAACAAAGTAAGATGGAGATTTTACAGTTTAACTAATGAGATTCGAGTCTTCATCTAGCATCATCTTTTTGAGAAAGAAAGATGATGCTAGTTCTAAAAAATTCTTTGGGTCCTCTCATTCCCTATATGCCAAACAATATATAGCTACAAAATCTTACTTTCAGAAAATCTACTCTCACCTCTACCTCTGTCCACCCAATAATCAAGCTCTTTGGCAATGGTCCCTATATTACTCTTTGGAATAAGAATAATAATTTTCATAACCAACTAGTGTACAAACATCCAACGAAAATATTATCATGGTTTCACGTTCAGGCCGACCTAAAACGCAGCTCGATCGAGGGAATGACAACTCCTGTTGATTTCATTAAGTTATTTTGGACATAATTTTTCCAACGAAAAAAACCTTCATATTGAACATGTCTTGATAGGAGCCCGATGATTTTACAAAAACAATCTTCTGTGCAGGTTACAGAAGCAAAGGATGAATGAATCTGAAGCTTATGAATACTTCGTCTTGCGGGCACAGAATATAGCATTATCCCATGGATATGAAATTGTTAACTGGTACAAACCCTCACAATTACAAGTGAATGCTTTTTTATAACAAATTTTCATTGTCTGATAGCTACGCTTGTATGGTGAACAGGGAGGAGGCATTCAACAACTTTGGCAGCAAATTGAGCCCAAAAGCAGTGGTTCACAACTGGTACTCCTCGCGGAAAACTCAAGGTTGAAAGTTCTCTCTCAGGCAAATGGCTGTGACAGTTTCCTGTAGAAATTGTAGTTTATGGTGGATGTTTGTCTATGAAAAAATTGAATGGGAATTTAAGTCGTCCATCCGTGAGGGGGGTGAAGTGAAGTAGTCTAATTAGTATGAGTTGATATTAGGCGCACTGGTTAATATCACTCACCCAACTGGTTAAAGCTTGGTATGTGTGCAGACATTTAGAGGCTTGATATCTGTGCCATTTTTACCCTTTTGGTGGAGTGAGATTGACCTATACAGCACATGGCCTATGCACCTAATACCAAGTCATAAAGACCTAGTGATATGTTTTGTAAGCGATTAGAATAAGATAGGTAGTGGATGGATTGTTTTGGGAAATTTTATGGTGGTTGGGATCTTCCATCATGTCAGTTTTTTTTTTTTTTGGATTGGTACATGTGGGTTGTTTTCTAGGGAAAAACCACGATAGATACTGAGTTTTCTATCAAGTAGATGGTAAGGAAGTTTGCAGTTTATAATTTAAATAAACTTAAGATGAGTGTCATAGTTATCCTCTAGGGTTGTTAGGCCGTCCTGAGATGATGTACTTTCAATCATAGGTCTTATAAGGTGGTGTGTAATGGATTGCAAGAGTGCCTTGTTATCTGAATTTTTTTCCTCCATGTTCGTTCTTAGAGAAATGACAGTATCCCCTTGTATGATAACATATGATACAACTTCTTACCCCAAGGGTAGAAGCTTCTCGATGAACGACTTAGGACCAGTAGAATGTGTGCGGTTCACTCGGGCTTCAAAATAGTTAATGGATGATCCCAAATTTGTCCATCATTTGAAAGGTCTTGTTAGAATTGGTGCACTATACTTCCTTCTACCAGTGGCTAAGTGCATGTGAAGGCATTTCCTTAATTTATTTGATTATTTGGCATTACATGAAAAATTTCTATCTTCTTTGGCAATAATGGGCAGTTGAAATGAAAGTCCTGTTAAGAAGTTAAAATCCTTAAAAGGGTCATTATTTCTTAAGTTTTACATAAGGAGAGGAAATAGCAGAATCTTCAAGCCCTATGTTAAGACTAGTGGTCTTGGGTGGCCTTCAACCTTTAGGAAGAGCCAATGCCAATAGAGATTGGTGGCAGCAACTATTGGAAATATTAATGACATCCAAAGAGCTTGGGATTTCTAATTAAAGAATTAGAAGCGAGGCAAAAGGGTTGGCAAGTTCATTTGTGAGAGTATTTTGAGGGGAACATTAACTATTACATAGAGGTATTCTTTTTCAAATTTCTTTTATTAGTCATTTTCTTCTTTTTTTGAAGTAGGATTTAAATTGAGTACGGATTATGCTCTCCAATATTTGAATCTAATACTGTTATTAATTTCACAAATCATCTCATTTTAGCAGAACTACCTCAAAGGTTTATGTTTATATATGATCAGTTGTGGCGTGTTGTAGTATCTAAAAGTAATATACATTTGCCTCAATATTCATCCTGTTGGCTGCGAAGGTTAATCATGATACTTATGATCTTGTTACAGGCTTGGGGGGGGCGTTGCTCAAAAAGTGGTTGCAGCAGGGCTGAGGTGCATTGTCAGCAACCAAGATAAGTGGTATTTGGACCACTTGGATGCCTTATGGCAAGGGTTCTATATGAATGAGCCACTCACAAATATCACGAACCCTGTCCAGCAGAAATTAGTCATTGGGGGAGAGGTATGCATGTGGGGTGAGCACATCGACGGGTCAGACATCAAGCAAACAATATGGCCACGTGCCGCAGCAGCCGCAGGTAACTAATTGAAGTTTTCGTTTTCTTTGTTATTAATACATAGAATTTATCAAGAAATCCCTCAATGTCATTTGTCACTTCTTCCTCTATTTGTCTTCCCCTTCTACCTCCTTGCGCTTATGTCAGACGCAGAGCAACCCATTGTCCAAGGGTTGTTATATACCTTCCTATTATTCGCTCCTTCGTAAAAAAAATTTTCTTTTTACTCCACACATCCACCTTAGCATATATATCTTAGTAGCATGTAACTTTATTCCTTAGCACTCTGCACCATACAATAATGCACGTCTTAACCATAGTGTCACTCCCCGAAATCCAATACATGATTTGGCCATTTGCCTACGTCCACAGGTGATGCTGAGTCCTTTCACTAATACAAAATATAATCGCTCAATATAAAATATGACGAAAATACCCTCAGTAATCCTAACAGTTGTGGCAACCAATTGATGAGTACCGTCAACAAAGTTCAAGGCACAATCTCAACAATTTCAGACACTATTTGTTGAATACTCTCATCTGGAGGTAAGGTAGCAACCATGCGATTGTCTTTGACAGTTGCAACAGTTGGATTAGTTCCACTTCTAGTTGTATCCCCTTCATTGATATTCCATTGATTAGGCCACTCCCACGGAATTCTGTGTTCTGGAACATATTTATCTAATGACTCTAATACGCACGTGAATTTAATGGGTCTCTCCCATTTCAATCCCAGACACTCCTCAAATGGAACCTTAGAATAGTCTTTTAATATTGCGATAGGGAGCTTAGCAAGGCATGAGATCAGTGCATCTAAAATTGCTTGCTCTATCTCTTGGGATAATTGAGCGACTAATGCATACTCGCGTTCCAAAACATATTGGCAAATTTTATATACTCTCCTCTCCCCAACAGCCAAGTCACGAAACTTCTCAATATTTGAAAGTGCGTCTTCAACGGTATTAGCAGGCCCTGCAATATACTTGTTATGTATATTCTTCATTATAGCTTCAGTTGTGTTCCACCCTTCCCACTTAATTTGCCCTTCCACATAGTTGGCGATTTTTATGGCTTCATCATGTGATTTAACATCAAGGGGGGAATTTGAAATGGAGCAAAGGACTCTGAGAACTAAAGTTGGTGGGCTTAGATTGAATTCTGGATCATCTTCTTCTCTACCTTGGATAACTTTAAAGAGGGGCTCACGTTGTTGGGGTGTTGTTGGATGAAAAGTTTTAGATAAAAGGGCTACTAGATTGGATAGAGGATACTCCTCACTTACTTCCTTTTTACATTGCTCCATGAATCTATTCAGTTTTTTTGCAGCCACTCTTGATATCCACTTATCCAGTTCATCATCTTCCCAGAAATTTCGACATCTGTTATCAATCTCTTCGTTTTCTCCGTTGTTTCTATATTTTTCAGTACAAATCCGTAAAGAAATTAGTGTGTGTAGCATAAATCAGAATTTCCAACGATTCCAAGAAGTACCGGGCATTGCATCTGGGTGTCGAAGCACTAGGATGAATGCATAGTATCGGGTATCACTCAATACATATACTTTGTAGGATATATATTGCCGATACCCGAGAAGATACTTCCCGGTATAGGCACAAACCAATATTGATATTTTAATCCTTACTATGTTGTGTATACTCTATGACCCGATTCTTGGAGAAATTATTAACTTTTTTTTTTTTGAATTTCATAGGAATGGCAGTTGCTAGAGATCTAGTAGGGAAGAACAACCATGTAATCTCTATGATTGGAAATGGAGCCATGACTGCTGGACAAGCTTACAAAGCCATGAACAATGCTGGATACCTCTAAAAATGAGAGTCGTTATTTGTATAAATAAATTTGTTGTTAATAAAATTGCGGTGTCGCGAATTAAAATTTACTTTTTTGAATGAGCTTTGAGCATGTTAATGTTTATGCTAATGTGAGTATGTAAATGCATGTTATGGATTTTCATTAAAAAAAAAAAAAAAAAATGCAGGTTATATATGTGTACTGCTAGACAATATGGTCCTGGAGCAAAAAAATTAAATAGCATTAAAAATAAATAAATATTAGAGACGGCTTTTGTGACGACCCGACTTTTCCAATCCCTCAGGTATAGGAAAGGCCGGTTCGCCAACCTATCGAATAAACGATAAGCCGGACAAACAGGGCACATATCAGAGTAAAGCGCAATAAATATCCATAGCTAAAATAAATGCGGAAGCAATTAAAAGTAAAGAACCACCGATGATGGCCGACCATCATCGAAACATGGCTCATAACAGAAATCAACGTCAAATATAAAACTATGGTATCCAACTAAAATGGGCCCACAAATTCAAGTCTAACTCTCACCACAAATAAGAAAATCAAGAGTTCTATCTGGGAAAAACTCCTCGAGGAACCTCAAGCTCTTCCTCGCACGTGGTCGGGATCGATCTCACGATACACGAATAGCCACGTCAATACACGAACTGTGACGTATAGTCAACAAAGCTCGAGAAGAAAGACCTCTCGGCATTTTACTTTAACTAACATGGTTTCAAAACAAATATCGAATATAGCTTGTCAAACATATAAGCGGATAATAAACCTGAATTTAGGTGCGAAATTCATATAGTAAGATTTATTTCTAAATGTGAAAACAGTTTGAAACAGATCACGGTGTTTGGTCTTAGTTTCTCTAACTTCTATATGCAAAGTTCAAAGATTTCATGACTTAATCCTCAACTTAAAATACCTCCGAGTAAACTATATCTCGAGAGCGGGAATATAGCCGATGGAACCCTACCTACCATCGCTGCTCATGAACCCTTTTTCAGATGCAACAAGCCCTCGCGTAATGAGGGAAACTTGTGCGGAAGTTGTTCAGAATTTTGAGGGTCGTTCAGTCAATCATAAAACAAATGCGGATACTAATATAATCGGATGGAAGTCTCTTATACATAGTTCGGGTTCTTGATTTTGAGATCTTGAGCTTAAGCGATTCAGTTTGGATTCGTAGATTTAGATTTTAGTCATTCAATATAATCGGATGGAAGTCTCTTATACATAGTTCAGTTCTTGATTTGATCTTCGTGAGCTTAAGCAAATTCAGTTTGAGATTCGTAGATTTAGATTTTTAGTCATTCATATCAATTTCAATTTACAGATGTGATTTCAATGGCATATGCAAGTTCAAAGATTTTAATTCAAAATATCCATGCGAATTAAAATAAAATATTGTAAAGATGATATTCTCCTACCTAAAACTCGGAGTTATGCGAAGTCAAGCAAGGTCCTATTGATGGCCTCTCGCCCTCAATCTACATCACAATATACGTTCATGCATTAAGATAAACTCTAATTACTAATAATATAGACCTATTTAAGCGTTTCCTCAAAAATAAGTCAAAACAGGCAAGTTGCGCCAATCCTAGAATTTGACGTAACATTGTCATTTTTTTTTTAACCATCAAGACGATTGATTCATGAGTTGGTCAAAACATGAAAGTTGTAGATTTTTCTATTAGCTTTCCAACACAAAAAGAATCGTCTTAATTGGAGTTCGGGATAAAAAGTTATGACTAAAATACTAAGGTAATGCCGGAGTTCGGTGATACCTCGCTCGAGCGATGATAATAGCTCGCTCGAGCGATTTGACGTAACATTCTCATATTTTTTTTATCATCAAGACGATTGATTCATGAGTTGGTCAAAACATGTAAGTTATAGATTTTTCTATTATCTTTCCAACGCAAAAAGAATCGTCTTAATCGGAGTTTAGAATAAAAAGTTATGGCCAAAATACCGAGGCTGTGTCTGTTGAAGAGTTTGGCCGAATTTCACAAAAATCTGGGAAAAACGATCCTATCGATTTTTGGCCTAATTTCTATGTTTTTAAGACCCGAAATTTATCAAAATTTAAAGAAAAATTAGGGTTTTCTTTTTAAGAAATAACTGAATAATTTAAGATGGATTTAGAGGCACCCACCTGTTGAAGCGTGATTCGAATCCTACGATGATTTGGGTTGATGGAGATCGGATTCGAGAGATGATATGCCCGAGTCTTTTCGCGAGAATTCCTTTCTTACGATAAATTGGTCCCAGCGATGAGAAACTTTGATGGTGTAAGATTCTCTGATAAGATCGAAAATCGATAGAGATCCGACGAGGAATTATGAAAGATGGCACTATCAGAGCTTTTGCAGAGAAGAGGGAATAAAGAAAGACAACTGAGAAAAGAAGTAAATATATATCTAATTCCCTGTATAGGTTAACTCTAATTAAGATTTTCCGTATAAGATTTAATAAAATAGTAGTTTTTACACGCAAGTAGAATTCATACGTGACTTGAAAAGCTTGAGAAGAGGTTTTGCTCCAGCGCTTTGTGTAAGCACCAAGGTAAATGGTGATTCTCTCCCGAATTTACAATTGTGCCCTTTAACCCGCTTCACTCTTCAAACGGGCATAACTTTTTATATTCTTATCGAAAATCGACAAATTATATATCGTTGGAATCGTATCGACAAGTACTCCGCAATGAGTCTAATATTAATATGTACATAAAAAATTAGACTATTTCTAAAGTGGGTATATTCCGGTGTGGAGCGTTAGCACCACGCATTGTGTGGTACATCATCTAATACCATTAAATAAAATTTAAAAATCTGGGTTATTACATTCTCTCCCCCTTATAATATTTTCGTCCTCGAAAATATACGGATAGCTAAACCAAACTGCGGTAAGTCCTTATCCTAACACCAGTATAAAGTAAAATCGAAACAGTCTAAAGTCAAAGAACTTTGGTCGATGCGCTAGGCTTCACCAAGCACGCTTTCAAGGGTCTGGATCCGTAGTAACGGATGTACCGCGTGTGGCATCCCATACGCCATAGAGGATTGCATCCGCATGGATGCATACCTTCCCAAGTGTCACGTGCTGAAATATACTTCACCATGACACAAACCTAGACACACCTACCTCACCCTTTTGGTAATTATTTGAGCGAAATTTGGATGTCGAATCGAACACTTATTCAAAAGCATGATCACGTGTTCGTAACATGTTCTAACCGATGACACGGGTTCCAACAGATATACTTGCTCTAACCGAGAATGAATAAATATGACATTTAAGATTTTCGTGTGATCGTTATAGATATATATGTAAAGCATCGATGTTATGAACCAATTTAACATTGAAGAATTTGAAGAAATTCTCCTTTTTTTTTTTTGTTAGAAGCAAATTCAAGAATTTAAAGTACGTATGGTTTTCTTACATAACTATAGTTTACAATATACCTTCACTCGAAAAGTTGTGGAAATTGCTGAATCTCCGCTTCACGCTCCCATGTATCTTCCTCAAGAATGGTTCCGCCACTTCACGAGTACTAAGGAATGTTCTTTGTCCAGTATGATTTGTTCTTTACGATCCAAGATTCAGACGGTTCCTCAACCAAGGATAGGTCTTCTTGAAGCTCAATGGGTCTGGTAGTCCAATACGTGAGTCGGGTCCTTAACATATCTTTCTTAACATGGACACATGAAACACGCGTTGTGCATTTCGATCGATAGCGGTGTGGCTACTCGATAGGCAACCTCACGACTCGCCCAATACCTCGAAGGTCCAACATAGCTGGACTCACTTCCCACGCTTCCCAAACGCATCACGCCTTTTGTAGGAGAGATTTTGACAAATACGTTATCTCCCACCTTAAACTCAACATGGTTTCTTTTCATATCGGTATTAGCTTCTTCGGCGACTTTGAGCAATGCGTAGTCTCTCACAGATTAACCGAACTGTCTTGGTTGTATTCTCCACGATCTCGGGACCTAAAATGAGTTTCTCACCCACTTCTTCCCAATAAAGCGGAGACCTGCACCGTCGTCCATACAAACCTTCGTAGGGTGCCATGCCGATGCTAGCACAGATGCTATTATTATAATGAACTCGATCGTAAATGTTGGTCCCATGACCCCGAAAATCCAACATGCAAGCACGTAACATATCTTCTATAATCTGATTCACCTCTCGGTCGCCCATTTACCATTCGAGGATGGAATGTTGTACTATAATCGAGCCTAGAGCCCATTCCTTCTTGAAATCGTTGCCAAACCGAGATGTGTACATCGGGTCTCTATCGACACGATCTTGGCCAGTATACCATGCAAACTATCTCCTTGATATATAATTCGCGAGCTTGTTGGCGGTATACGACGTATTATAAGGAAGAAAGTGTGCGGACTTAGTCAATCGATCCACAATGACCGTGATGGCATTGTATTTTCTTAATGTTCTTGGCAATCCCAAAATAAAGTCCATAGAAATGGCCTCCCATTTCCACTCAGGTATCGGTAGTGGTTGCAACAATTGATCCATGATCCACCTTTACTTGTCGACGACAAGACATCTCGAGACATACACACATCTTTCTTTAAACCTCTCCACCGTGCTTTTCTTTAAGTCCTGGTACATCTTGGTACTGCCAGGGTGAATAGCGTACATAGACTTATGAGCCTCTTCCAAAATAGTGTTCCGAAGCTCAGTACTAGTTGGTACGCATACCCGGTTTCTAAACAACAAAGTGTCATCATCTTTGATAGAAAAATCTATTTTGCTTCCCCCAATCACATCCCGTCTGATAGCCATAAGTTCATCATTCATCTCATCCAAGTCTGCGAATGTTCTCATAGAGGGTGGAAGGAACCACCAGCGTAGCCATTAATGCCCCTGAACTTTTTACGTCAAATCTCATGCTCCTGAGAGCCATTTCTCCCAAAAGATGCCATCGCCGCACCCTTGCGGTGAGATGTGATAACTGAGCAGAGAACTTTCGACTTAATGCATCTGCCACTACGTTTGCTTTCCCGGGGTGGTATTGGATGGTACAATCATAATCTTTCAAGAACTCCATCCATCGACGCTGTCTCATATTCAACTCCTTTTGTGAGAAGAGATACTTGAGGCTCTTATGATCGGTAAATATATCGAAGGTCTCTCCATAAAGGTAATGCCTCCAGATCTTCAGAGCAAAAATCACTGCTGCCAACTCAAGATCATGCGTCGGGTAATTCTTCTCATGGTCTTTCATTTTCGACCCATAAGCAATGACTCTCATTACGGTTAAGCACTTAAACCCCCATATGATGCATCACTGTATATTGCAAAGCCTCCCCTGCCTGATGGTATAGCAAGTACTGGCGCAGTAGTCAATCGTTTCTTGAGTTCCTGAAAACTTTGCTCACACTACTCTGTCCAATCAAATTTAGTATTCTTCTTCGTAAGTTGTGTAAGAGGACCTGATATCTTGGAGAAGCCCTCCACAAACCTTCTGTAGTATCCTGCCAAACCGAGGAAACTATGAACCTCTGTAACGGTCTTTGGCTGTTCCCAATTCACCCGACTCAATCTTGGTCGGGTCAACTGTAATACCGGTCTCGTAGATAACATGGCCTAGGTAACTGAGCTGCTCAAGCCAAAACTCACACTTACTAAGTTTTGCATATAACTGATGGTCTCTAAGGGTTTGTAGAGCCACTCGCAGATGTTGCTCATGTTCTTCTCGCGTCTTTGAATAGATGAGGATGTCATTTACAAAAACTACTACAGACTTGTCCAAATGCGACTTGAATATCCGGTTCATCAAGTCCATAAATGACGCGGGTGCATTTGTCAACCCAAATGGCATGACCAAGAACTCGTAGTGCCCATATCGGGTTCTGAACGCTGTCTTCTGAATGTCTTCAGACTTAACTTTCAACTGATGGTAGCCTGACCTCAAGTCGATCTTCGAGAAGAACCTTGCTCCTTGTAACTGATCGAACAGATCATCAATTCTTGGAAGTGGATAACGGTTCTTAATTGTCAACTTATTTAGCTGGCGGTAATCGATGCAAAGCCGCATTGAACCGTCTTTCTTCTTTACAAATAGAACCGGTGCTCCCCAGGGTGACGCGCTCGGTCTAATAAAGCCCTTATCTAGCAGTTCCTGAAGCTGCTCCTTCAAATCTTTCAATTCTGCAGGCGCCATTCGATACAGAGCTTTTTGATACTGGTTCAGTACCCGGCGCTAACTCAATCGCAAACTCAATCTCCCGGTCAGGTGGTAATCCAGGTAGATCTTCAGGAAAAACATCTGAATACTCGCAAGCAATCGTAATATCTGCAATATTTTTCTTCTCCTCCTTATGATCTTGCAAGTAGGCCAGATAACCACAACACCCGTTCCTCATCATACGGTCTGCTGAGCAATGTTGGTGGCCATACTTTCCAACACTTGTTCCATTCTTTCACCCTGACCTCTATCAACTCCGGCTCCTATAGGGACTGCATTAGAACCGGTTGCGAAGGCAACTCCCCTCGATGTACCGACACCTTCAGGAATGTCCTCTAAAGGCACCGTCCTACCTCTGCCTCTGCCTCTAAATCTTGGGGCCATACTGATCTGTTATTATGAACACCACAACATCAGTCAACATTGATTGTAAAGACAATTACAAACAGTACTAGTGATTCTGGACCTAACGACATGACTCTGATGCGAACTGTACCGGGTCACGGTTAGTTCTCATGGGTCCTTAGAGAATCTAAAAACCATGTCTCTGATACCAACTGTGACGACCCGACTTTTCCAATCCCTCAGGTATAGGAAAGGCCGGTTCGCCAACCTATCGAATAAACGATAAGCCGGACAAACAGGGCACATATCAGAGTAAAGCGCAATAAATATCCATAGCTAAAATAAATGCGGAAGCAATTAAAAGTAAAGAACCACCGATGATGGCCGACCATCATCGAAACATGGCTCATAATAGAAATCAACGTCAAATATAAAACTATGGTATCCAACTAAAATGGGCCCACAAATTCAAGTCCAACTCTCACCACAAATATGAAAATCAGTAAGTTCTATCTTTGGGAAAAACTCCTCAGAGGAACCTCAAGCTCTTCCTCGTGCACGTGAGTCGATCCCTCATACCTCAATAGCCACGCCAATACACGAACTGTGACGATAGTGAGTGAGCTAACCAACAAAGCTCAAGAGAAGAAAGACTCTACGGCATTTTACTTTAACTAACATGGTTTCAAAACAAATATCGAATATAGCTTGTCAAACATATAAGTAGATAATAAACCTAATTTAGGTGCGTAATTCATATGTAAGATTTATTTCTAAATGTGTGAAAAGAGTTTCAAGAACAAATGCACGGTTTTGTCTTAGTTTCTCTAACTTCTATATGCAAAGTTCGATTTCATGACTTAATCCTCAACTTAAAATACCTCCGAGTAAACTATATCTCGAGAGCGGGAATATAATATGGGAACCCCTACCTACCATCGCTGCTCATGAATCCTTTTTCAGATGCAACAAGCCCTCACAGAATGAGGGAAACTTGTGCCGTGAAGTTGTTCAGAATTTTTGAGGGGTCGCTCGTCAATCATAAAACAAATGCGTATACTAATATAATCGGATGGAAGTCTCTTATACATAGTTCGTGTTCTTGATTTCGATCTTGAGCTTAAGCAGATTCAGTTTCGTGATTCGTAGATTTAGATTTTAGTCATTCAATATAATCGATGGAAGTCTCTTATACATAGTTCGTGTTCTTGATTTCAGATCTTGAGCTTAAGCGATTCAGTTTCGTGGATTCAGGTAGATTTAGATTTTTAGTCATTCATATCAATTTCAATTTACAGATGTGATTTCAATGGCATATGCAAGTTCAAAGATTTTAATTCAAAATATCCATGCGAATTAAAATAAAATACTGTAAAGATGAGATTCTCCTACCTAAAACTCGGAGTTATGCGAAGTCAAGCAAGGTCCTATTGATGGTCTCTCGCCCTCAATCTACATCATAATATACGTTCATGCATTAAGATAAACTCTAATTACTAATAATATAGACCTATTTAAGCGTTTCCTCAAAAACAAGTCAAAACAGGCAAGTTGCACCAATCCTAGAATTTGACGTAACATTCTCATATTTTTTTTAACCATCAAGATGATTGATTCATGAGTTGGTCAAAACATGAAAGTTATAGATTTTTCTATTAGCTTTCCAACACAAAAAGAATCGTCTTAATTGGAGTTCGAAATAAAAAGTTATGACTAAAATACTAAGGTAATGCCGGAGTTCGGTGATACCTCGCTCGAGCGATAATAATAGCTCGCTCGAGCGATTTGACGTAACATTCTCATATTTTTTTTATCATCAAGACGATTGATTCATGAGTTGGTCAAAACATGCAAGTTGTAGATTTTTCTATTAGCTTTCTAACGCAAAAAGAATCGTCTTAATCGGAGTTCAGAATAAAAAGTTATGGCTAAAATACCGAGGCTGTGTCTGTTGAAGAGTTTGGCCGAATTTCACAAAAATTTGGGAAAAACGATCCTATCGATTTTGGGCCTAATTTCTATGTTTTTAAGACCCGAAATTATCAAAATTTAAAGAAAAATTAGGGTTTTCTTTTTAAGAAATAACTGAATAATTTAGGATGGATTTAGAGGCACCCACCTGTTGAAGCGTGATCCGAATCCTACGATGATTTGGGTTGATGGAGATCGGATTCGAGAGACGATATGCCCGAGTCTTTTCGCGAAAATTCCTTTCTTACGATAAATTGGTCCCAGCGATGAGAAACTTTGATGGTGTAAGATTCTCTGATAAGATCGAAAATCGATAGAGATCCGACGAGGAATTATGAAAGATGGCACTATCAGAGCTTTTGCAGAGAAGAGGGAATAAAGAAAGACAACTGAGAGAAGAAGTAAATATATATCTAATTCCCTGTATAGGTTAACTCTAATTAAGATTTTCCGTATAAGATTTAATAAAATAGTAGTTTTTACACGCAACTAGAATTCATACGTGACTTGAAAGGTTTTGCTCCAGCGCTTTGTGTAAGCACCAAGGTAAATGGTGATTCTCTCCCGAATTTACAATTGTGCCCTTTAACCCGCTTCACTCTTCAAACGGGCATAACTTTTTATATTTTTATCGAAAATCGACAAATTATATATCGTTGGAATCGTATCGACAAGTACTCCGCAATGAGTCTAATATTGATATGTATATAAAAAATTAGACTATTTCTAAAGTGGGTATATTCCGGTGTGGAGCGTTAGCACCACGCATTGTGTGGTACATCATCTAATACCATTAAATAAAATTCAAAAATCTGGGTTATTACAGCTTTTGGTCGTCTCCAATAACAGGCAATCACTTATTGGAGACGGCCAAAAGCCGTCTCTAATAATAACAGATGACTTATTAGAGACGGCTTATGGCTGTCTCCAATAACCTTGACTATTAGGGATGCCCCCCATTTGATCTCTAAAGATAATAGAGACGGGACTATTTGAGACTACATGAAAGTCGTCTCCAATAATATTGGAGACGGCTTAAACATCTTTGGAGATGGCCAAAAGCCGTCTCCAATAAACATATTTTTTGTAGTGTCGGGCTACACTGGGGTAGACACCCTTAATATTAGGCATTGAACTTGAGCGCCAAAGTACATGATACTCGGCTCAATTTATTGGCTTTCAAGTTATATAAAAAACTCAATCAAGTTTGGTTGACTTGATCCACTCTATCAAAAAAATATATTATTAGAAATTAAAAAGAGATAAATTAGATTGAAATCTGAAACGAAGGCTTTTTATTTTTTATGAATAAGATAAAAATAAAACTTTAAAATTCACATAATGAACTATTCAATGATGGTTACATGCACGAACAAAACATAATCCCTCTCTCATACGAGTCAATAATATGGTTAGAAGGTAAGAGTCCTTAAAATAAACAAACGAAAATAGAGGAGATGGATGAAAAATTAAATAAATAAAAGAAAAGACCGTACCTATATTGTCTCGTCTTAATTTTTGTTGAAGTATCTACCGTTTTCTCTCTATGTCTCCCCTTTATCTTTAATTTGATAGTGTGTTGTGTAGTTTGATGACTATGTTCTAAGGATCAATACTGTCAAAGATTGAGAGAGAGAGAAGCCATTTATATCATGTGATTCAAAGAAGTCAATATATGCCTTAACATGAAAGCTTAAAATTGATTCTAGAGATTTAGATGGAAGCCCGCCCGTTTGATAACAACTATGAACATTTTTTGAAAATCTAATCATAAATCTCAAGATTTTTTTAAGAAAAAATTCTCAACAAAATCCTCTTTATGATTTTTATTCCCACATCACGAAGGTTATGATAAAATCTTCATCACGAATGTTATGATAAAATATGTGACTAGTTGGCCAGATATTCGAATAAAATGTGAGAAAAAAATATTCAAATTTTTTACAATCAATGTAATTCGGACGCAACTTCCTGAAGCGAAGGATTTTAGTTTTGAAACTCATTTAATTTAAGAAGGTAAAAACCGTAGGGAAATAAAAATATGAGCTTTAGAGTGTTAGAATTTAGAGCCTTACCTCATAATCCCTATTTAGGGTTTTTTGTTTTTTATCATCAATAAATCGACATAGTCCTTACTCCTAATTTGCTGATATATTCTTGAATTTTTCTCTCATCAAATAATTCTCGAATTCTGAATTTTTATCAAATTTGTCAATTTTTGCTCAAAATTTCTAGAGCTTTTACGGAGGAGTTACGAATTTTTAACCTCTTCAAGTAATTCTCACTCTTGACTATGGTCTCCACTAAGGCCTAGTGTTGACAAAAACTCATCGAAATGACTTTTTTTAAAACTTTACATGGGTTTGTAAATGAAAGAACTCATGGGAAGTTTTATTTTAAAATTTTATAACGATTTGATTTTATTTTTTTCAACTGTTTGACTATATTGTATAAAATTATTTTCGTGAGGCACCATTCTTCACACCATGTGAACCTTACCTTATCTTGTCAAGTCAAAATGCATTAATCGTTTTGAATTAAAGCATGAATTTTTTTTTTTGTCCCAACTTTTTAGAAGATGGGTCTTGAGATCATGGACATACACTCAGATAGTTAATTTTTTATTCCGCATGGTACACATCTCAAACAATAACTCTAAACTCGTGAGACATACATCAAGCTCAAATACAAATCACGAGTCATTTTTTGGAATGAGCGTCACATGAAATTAAAAAATCGTCTAATGATATACCCATGATCTCAAGATGCATCATGTGGAAGATTCGGATAAAATACAATCTCCTTTGTTAGATTCAAAGCAGTCAATGCATATTGGCCGAAGGAGATGGGGCGAGATTACTATTTTACAGTGCAAATAAATAGTATGATTATGAGGTGAGGTTGCATCTAAATCGTCTGATAGAAAGGCCATGATATACAAATCTACGATGCAAAAGAGTGGTGCAAAACTCAATCTCTATCATATGATTCGATAGAATCAACTGTTGAATCGGATAATAGCTTTGGAGTGCATTGAGTCATATGATAAAGATTATACTTAGTGCCAATCTTTTCACTTGTGATCTTTAGATCATGGCCTTCAAATTAAGTAGCTTAGATGGTTGGGTTAAATTTATTGGCGTCGCTGTTTATGGGTACCCCTGTTAGCGTCCATGCATTCTATGAAAGCGTCCACGTCCCAGATCCCTTGAAGACTGTTGATTGCTTTGGATCAGATGAGGTTGACTGTTTTTCACTCCAATCGTCCATATAATGGATCTTAAGATCATGTAGCACCTATCAAACGGTAAGTTTGTGATTCCATGTGTCCCTAATCCGTAAAAAATTACCTTAAAGTTACATTTGAGCATAATGTGTGCTATATAATTGAAGAGTCATTTTTTGGGTATCGATGATACAGGAAATAAAAAATTGGCCGTCAGATTGATATGTCATGCACCCAATATCTATTTTGTAGAAGATCTTTGTTAAAAAAATCTCCATCATCTGATTCTAAAAAATCAATATTTTTTCAGGGGTATGAGACGTAGGCGCTCTTAGAGAACACGTGGGCATGAACAGAGAGGTATTGACATGTGTGCCACATCAAAGAAAAAATTGAGCATTTGATGATAAGCTCATGGTCTCAAGATCCATTATATAAAAAATTATGGTGAAAAAAAAACCTTGATCAATTAATCCAAAGCAATCAAACGATTTTAACATAAAATATCTGAGTTGCGAAAAACGAATTTCTGATTGCAAGGGTAATAAATAAAATTCCTCTCTGATGAGCGGAACGATTTTCAGCCAAATTTTTATTTTTATATTTATTTCTTTAATGGGTGAGAGAGCAGTGTTGTTGGGTGTGGATAAGAGTACCCTAATTAGCAAAATAAAAGTCAATATAATTGAGCCATTAAAGTCTGCCACGTCCACAAATATTCATCATCGATTTTCATAAATGTTAGATTCTTCCACATCCACAAATGTTCATCATTGATTTTCTTAAGTGTTCTACTAATGTACAATTTAGTTTTTTTCTAAAAAAATGTAATTTAAAATTTTATTTGAACGAACCCCTTTCCTTCATTTAATTACGAGGAGTAAAAATTGAATCTAGGATCTTCCAAGTTCCAACCCATCGAAGCTACGTTTCCGGTTCTCATACCTACAGATGCAACTCAACCCAACAAGCACCTCAGTGATCGCCGCCTCCGTCTTCTCCTTATCTGAAAAATACAAAGTCTGCAACAACAGAACATTAGGCCTAGAATCGAAACACTGTTTCTCGAAGTTTCTCTCCGACTGCCACCTCAGCATATCGTGCGCCATAGGCGCTAACCACCCCAAAATCTTCCCCAAGGCGTCTCTCCAGCTCTGAGTTAGCAAACTATCGCTTAACCCCGACCTCTCTTCCTCGTTAAAGCATTTCTTTAGCTTATTCTTCATTGCAACCTTCAAACTCCATGGTAACATTTCATACAAATCCCCTCTCATCTCGTCTCCCACGGATTCCGGGAAATTCAGCAATTTCTCGGATAGGATTATGACGTTTGCGTATCGTATCGCCAGACCCGATCCTCCCACTGTTGCCGGAGAAGCCTCTGAACTTATATTCCTCTTGCGGTTGCCGAGACACAAATATCGGCTCTCGTCGATACCGAAATCGACAGACCGACACGTGGCTGACCTTTCCCTGTTACCGAAGCGCGTAGATTTTTTGGTATTTGCGTCGACAGCGGGATTGGGACTCTGTGGTAGCCGAAAACGAAATATCGGAAACAGATTTTGGCGAAAACGTGGTACGTCTATTTGAGCCGGCGTTACGTGTGATATATCGGAAATGTAAGGACCGAAAACGAAACAAATTTTGGCGAAAACGGTATAAACAGCCTGAGCCATGAGACCGACGATTTTGTCGAAACTCTTGCTCCAGAGAGAAGCCTCCCTCATGCGCCGCACGTGACTCCTCTGCCACGCTAGCTTCTGCTCGAATAGCTCCGAATTCGTTTTCTGTATGGCTATTGGCCCGCTGTAGCTCTTCCACTGCTGCAATTTTCTCTTGGAAACTTCCATTTCTGTCAAAATTTCTAATTCCGAATACAAATCCGAAGTCGCCGAAACGTATTTCTCCATCTTCTTTATCTTGTGATCTATCTCCTTCGCCGCAACCTCTAACCTCTGGCAATCGATGAATCCCGTTCGCATGTCATTGTACACGTGTTCGAATGCCTGCAACACAGGGTCGTTACACTTCTTCCCCAACCTACATACAGCAGCGGCCGTCCGATCGAGATCCTCGATCTTCTCCTCGCACGCGAGATTGAGGAGGAATACCTCGTCTCTCGAGTTCAAATACGAGACTCCGTCAGATTTCGTAATCTGGTTGCGGAGCCTCTGAAACTCGAAATCCGAGAGAGATTTGTAAAGCGAGATGAGCCGCGACATGTTTTTTGCAGTCTCGAATGCAAGGATTCCGATACCGGAAAACTTGTGGAATTGAAAACTAAAACGGCTGGTCTTTTTCTTATGGTACGGGAGAGAATGCTTGAGTTCGTTTCCGAATTGGTTTCCCATCTGAGAGAGCCTGATCTTCGCTAAAACCATTACCGAATCTTCTTCTTTGAATTTAGTTTACTGGTTTTGGAATGACTTGGGTGAGAAGATGAGTATTTGAGGGAGGGGAGAGAGTTTTGAAATGGATTTCGATTTTGGAGTCGCCATTTTCCAATCTCCTTCTTTCGAACGCGCTTGAGACAGATGGGTACAGAGGAGAAAGAGAAAGACAACTTGGTGGAGAAGGGTCGAATTCGTATATTCTAAGCTTAGATTGTGTGGATATTACCGCCACGTTGAATAATGTCGGTTAAGTTGGTTAGACCAGTAGGGGGAAGGTGGTAATTTTGAGCCCTTTCTGGGGAATCTTTATACGAGTAGCTTTTGCTGGATATCGCAAATTGTGGCGTCAAAGTCAAAGGCCTGCCTAATTGTGGGTGTATACGCGCAGGGCCGTTGTGAGCTGTTTTTAACCAATGATGCCAGGGCTACGATCAAGCATATGTAGCATCTTTGGCGTGAACTCGATTTTAATTATGGGTTGCAAACCGGCAATGGGCCGTACCTGGGCTTGTCTAGGGATAAAGCCAAGCCCAGCTTGGTGTATTTAATATTGACCCAAGCCCTGCCCATGACTGAGTCGGGCTTATGATTTCAGGCCCTTGCCTGCAATAAACTTTCAGAGCTCAAGTCAAGCCAAACCCGACCTATTTATTCATAAATTTGATATTAATTTACAAAAATTAGTTCTATGATGAGCACTGCATCTGTTCCCCAGTGGAATCAAAATAGTATTAGGAGTACCACATACAGCTATATATATATATATATATATATATATATATATATATATATATATATACTTAATAAGAAATTAATATCTATTTTAAATAAAGTCTAGACTTTAAAAATAAGAAATATTGCAAGTGAAACGCAATAGATATCATATCTGAGGGCTTAACGGGTTTGGTGGCTTAATACCAAGCCCGGCCCATTTAAATTTCAGACTTAAAATGCTATCCGAAGCTCGGCCTGCAGGCATTATGTCATGCCTGAACTCTCCTTAAATCGGGCCGGGCCTACTGCACAGAGCATAGCTTAACAGGTATACCGGGCTACCTAGCCCATTACTATCCTTAATTTTAGTTGGCAATTGTTCAATTGTTTGTGAAACCAACCCACCTCGCTGAAACTAGAAATAGCCAAAAAGACAGCCGACTTTCTCAAGTCAAGCTTTATACGAGAGTGGACCTTTACATTTCTCAAGGACCTTAACATATGTTTATGCATGTAATGCCTCAATGTAGTAGACGGTAGGTCTTCTCAATCTATCAAATCCGTGCATCCACGATCCCAAAAAAATTAAAATAATATTTATTACAAAATGGTTTTAAATGGGTTGTAACTTATAACTTGTAAATGCTCAATTAATTATCTTGCTTAAAATATATTAAATTATTAGCCACCTAAACACTTAATCAGTTAATTATTTGAAGTAAATATATATTTTTTAAAAATTACATATAGGGAAAGGTGAAGGTAATTTATGTAGAATGCACTCGCTGGGTTCCAACATTCATATAAATTATAGAGATTCACATGGCCACCCAAATATTGTTTTAGTGCCACATGGAGCTTTAGTAGTATGCATAAATCAAATTTTTTTTTTTTAAATGAATTCAATTTTAAATTTAAAAATTAAAAATCAAATTTTGACTGAGATTGAAGGATCTAAATTTTACAACCCAAAAATTATATGAAGAGTTTGTTTTAAAGTTTTCTTTTTTAGAAATAATCTAAACAACGTTACTTTACTTTGCATGGCACCCCAAAATATGTTTTAGCTACCACGTGGACCTCCATGTTGATGTTCAGATACGGTGAGAGTACTCCATGAGAGTACCTTCCCGATTCCCATAGATATATGCCAAAAAATATGGTTACAAGTTTCTACATACCAAATGAAGCCTTAGACGCACATTGACATGATGAATTTGATACGGTGAATGGATCATGGTATCAAATATCGGCCGATACCAATACGCATAAGTTTGCCGATATGTATTGAGTATCCAACTCAGGATCAGAATTGGTATCGGCCGATATGTATCCGGTATCGGCTGATACCTATATTTTTCATTTTTTATTATGATTTTTTTTAGGTGGGCCGATCCATATCAGTATAAGCCGATTCGTATCAGTCCTCCAAGGATCGATACCGGATACCGATACCAAGTTTGTTACCTTAGATTGGATAGTGCACCAACTATGGTATGTGTGGATAATTAAAGTTTGGCTTGTTTAAGATGCCCAATAAACGAAAAATCACTAACACCCTAAATTAAAAGGAGCTAATTGGAGCTAATTTCCACACAGATTTATGTCGTTGCACATACTTTAAAAGGAAAGACTACCCAATTACTGTTCATGCCTACCCAAATGTTGAGGGCACCTACACAATAAACTCGTTGACTGCGTTGAATTAAACGATGGAGATCGATTTTCATCCTAATCTTCAACACAATTGGTCTTGACACCATCAGCATACCATCTGTCAGTTCATTTTATATGGTGTTTGGTAACTTAAAAAATAGAGACCGTTTTCATCCCAATCTTTAACACCAAATATCATGGATCATTGGCGCACCAAGTTGATGGTACACAGGTTAATTGCACATAGAATACATGTGAAGTGACCCAAGTATCACGTCACTTGGCGCTTGCCTAATGGTAACACATATCGGGTATCGATTCATGGAGGGACTGATACCAATCGGCCGATACCGATATGTATCGGCCAATTTAAAAAACAGAAAACAAAAACTCAGTTGAAACCGATACGTATCAGCCGATACCCGATACGTATCGGCGATACCGATACATATTGATTTGGCCGAAAACCGATACGTATTGGTTTGGCCAAAAACCAATACATATCGGTATCGGCTAATATTTGATACCATGATGGTAACTCATTTTCTTATTTTGCCCCATTTAAAGAAAATCTTGGCTACGTTCCTCATATTGGTTCCTTCCCTTACCCAATTGTCTATAGATAGAGTTGTGGGCGACGGCATCCCTTAGGGAACCTAAGCTTGAGGTTATCCTAAGTTTAATGAAAAATAATAATAATAATTGTCTATAGCTAGACAGAGATAAGGTCTAAAGGTTTTGCTTCTTGAGAGCTGAAATCCTTTAAAATCACTATTGTGGCTTTCAAGTGCTTTAAAAGGTTCTAACTTATTAATCACCCCAAGTATCAAATCTCACTATTAAAAATAAGACTATTTTGGTTGACGCAATTAACGAAAAAACTGTCGTTAATAATTTTAATAGCTTTTAATAGTTTTTTGTTAATAGCGACAATTTTTTACAACTAAAAACTATCGCTAATAAAAAAATTACCACTAAGAGTCTTATTTTTTGTAGTGTCTTTAAGCCTTTTTGAAACTCAGTGCAACATAAGATGAAACCATAGTGGCCAAAAATACATTTTTTTTGAAAAAAAAGAAATGCATTTAAAATGCATTTTCTTGAAAAGACCAAAAATAAATAAATTCTTCTCCCAAAATTTGCAAAAAATATTATTTTTTTTCCATTTAAAACTTGTGTAAGGTCATAATCTATATATATTTTATTTCTTTTATAACTATTAATATTTTTTATCATTTGTTCTCCTATACTTCCGGAGCTCTTTTGTTCCCTACCTAGACTAAGTTACAATGCTTGAAACGCAGATAGAAAAGAAGGTTCATGCGCGACATCAAAGTGATACCATACACTCACATGATAACAATTACATGATATCAAAGTCCTAATGGCTCACGCCCTTATCCATCCACTCTTTTTAAAATAAAAAATAGTTTTTAGAGTTTATACCTTCAATCAATACTCATCATAGCCTCACGATCTCATCATCATTATTTAAGATATTTAAAGAGATTTGTGCTAGACAAGCGGTGACCACCAACAAGCACGATGGAGATATTTAAACATCTTTAGATCATAACCTTCAAATTTGATGGCTAAGATGAAGTTTTCAGTTAGCCTAAGTCCTCCAAATACCAAGTCTTTCCTTTAAATGATAGCTCTAATTATACCAACTAGATATCTAAGTGCACTACATTCGAAAAATCAATAAATGATATGAATCAAATGACGGAGTTTGATTTTCTTTTCAATCTTTCACATAATGGAGCTTGAGATCAATGGTGAACCATCAAACGGTCAATTTATGGTTCCATGTGGCATATATCCCAAAAAAGTAATCGAAAACCTTATGACACACATCATACTTAAACGTGATTTTCGATCACTTTTTGGGATGTATTATTTGTACCACGTGCAATAAAAAATTGACTGTTAGTACACTCATGATCTCAAGATCCATTATGGGTACGATTGGGACAAAAAATATCGTTATTATCTGATTCAAAATAATCAATGGTATTCAGCTATGGTGCCTTTTAAAATTGATATCCAATTCAATCTTCCACACGACGATCCTGAGGTAAATGGTGTACCAGTAGGCGGTCAATTTTTAATTTGCGTAATACACATCCCAAAGAAGTAACTGAAAATCATGTGACAGACACATGCTCAAACATGATTTTCGATCATGTTTTGAAACGTGCAACACCTGAAATAAAAAGTTTATTGTCGATACACCCATTATCTCATACATTATGAGGAAGACTGAGCGACAAATGATCTCCATCGTCTGATTCACAACAGTCAATGATTTTCGGTTATAGCGCCTTTAAAATTCGATGAGTGCAAATAAACCGTTTCTATAAACCGTTTTAATATCGTTATTGTCTGATTCAAAATAATCAATGGTATTCAGCTATGGTGCCTTTTAAAATTGATATCCAATTCAATCTTCCGCACGACGATCCTGAGGTAAATGGTGTACCAGTAGACGGTCAATTTTTAATTTGCGTAATACACATCCCAAAGAAGTAACTGAAAATCATGTGACAGACACATGCTCAAACATGATTTTCGATCATGTTTTGAAACGTGCAACACCTGAAATAAAAAGTTTATTGTCGATACACCCATTATCTCATACATTATGAGGAAGACTGAGCGACAAATGATCTCCATCGTCTGATTCACAACAGTCAATGATTTTCGGTTATAGTGCCTTTAAAATTCGATGAGTGCAAATAAACCGTTTCTATTATCGTTTTAATCTTTTACATAATGGATCCTTACATTAATGGTGTACCATCAGAGGCTCAATTTTTTTATCTCACCTGACACATTCCACAGAAGTAACTGAAAATTATGTGGCACACATCATATTCAATCATGATTTTTAAACTTTTTGTGATGTATATCACATGAGGTAAATAATTAATTGTTAGTACTCTCATAATCTCAATATCGATTATGTAAAAAATTAAGAGAAAAAATGATCTCTATCAGATGATTCAAAAAATTAATGGGTTTCGGTTGTGGTGTCGTTAAAAATTCGGTCACTGTGAATAAGACGGTTCGATTTTCGTTTCAATCTTTTATCCGAAAAAATAACTGGAAACCATGTGACACAAGATATTATATCTAGTTAAAAATTATAAATGTGAAAAAATAAAAGTTTTTTACCAAATTCGGGAAAAAAAGTCATAAAATTCGCATATAATTTGCGAAATTCGCGAATTATTAAAAATTTTGGATTGTATTCGAAAATTCACAAATAATTCAAATATATATATATATATATATATATATATATATATATATCTTAAGTCAGCGAATTTGCTCACTACGGTTGTAAGCAAAGTATCAAGAATTGGCCGATACCGATATGTATCGGCCTCGATACAATATCAAGCTATCGGTCTCGGTATCGGTATCGGCCACATGGAATCAACATGTGACCGTCTGATAGGTGTGCCATGATCTCAAGATCTATTGTTGGAAGATTAGGACGAAAAACGTTCTCCATTATTTGATTCAAGGGAATCAATAATTTTTTTTTGTGGTTGTAGAGAGAACGAAGAAGTGGTTGAAGGAGAAGGAGATTATAAAGGATCAGAGAAAATCTTACTTAGCACTGACTTGGCTCAAAGGGTGAAGAAGATGAAAGAGAGGTCGTTTGTTAGTGTTTTTTGTTCTGTTGTTAAAGCTGTTTTTAATGTTTATTTTCTTGCATTGTTAAAGTAGATTTGACAGAGTAGTAAAATATATGGAAGATGACTTTGTCTGCAACACATGATTTTTTAGTTTGATTATTACTATTATTATTACTTCTTTTTTTTATTATTATTAGGTTAGGGTTTTTGCAACCCACGATTCGATTTCTGTAAATGATGGTTCCACTATTAAAATTAATGGCTGCTTGGAATCAGACAGTGGAGATCATTTTTCATTTTTTGCCCCAATCTTTTAAACAATATGTCTTGAGATCATGGCCCACTTATCAGACTATTAAATGTTATTCCACATGGAATACATCTCCAAAGTTACCTGAGAACTCTTCTCATAGAACGTCATGATCACGATTACTTTGGGGTTGTGCGTCATGTAGAATGAACATGTATGATATGTGGGACGTGGTCTCAATATCTATTGTGTGAAGGATTGAGACGAAAAACGATCTCATCTGATTCAAGTCAGTCCGCGATTTTAACGGTGGAATCATTAGTTGCGAAGACCAAATCTTTAGCTGCAAAAATAAATTAGAAATGATACTTATCCACTGTTTAAAATATGTTCAAAGGTATAGAAATCAATGTATCAAGTTGGGTGGGCATCACCTTAACGTTGACCCTTGATTTGAAAGGCAAAAAAATTTAAAAGATACATTTTTTATGGAAAAATTTTAGAATTGACCTCTAGTTTCCATCTTTTCCATAACCGACCAGCTTGAAGCCAAACCAAGTTAAAATGTAGTAAATACCCCCAAGGTATATAAAAGGTGGCAAAAACTTGGGTGATTCTAAACATCTTAGCATCATTAACTACTTTGAATCCAAGGATGGAGATTATTTTTCGCCCTAATCTTACACGAAATTGATCTTGAGATCATGGGCGTACCATCAGATGATCTGTTTTGCTAAAAGACAGAGACAAAAATAATGGGGAGCAATATCACTTCTATTGAGAAGCGTCAGCGCTCTTTAAAGGGAACGTCAACACTTCTGTAGAAGAGTCAGCGCTCCCTTAGGGGAGCGTCAACACTCCTCTAGTGCTCCTTTAGGAAAGCGTCAATGCTCCTCTCTAGTGCTCCTTTAGGATAGCGTCAACACTCCTCTAGAGGAGCATCAACGCTTCTTTAGGGATTGTCAGCTCTCCTCTAAAAGAGCTCCAACGCTCCTCTATAATGACTCCATCTTTTTTAGTAAAATTGATCATCTGATAGTACGCCCTTAATCTTAAGATCAATCTCGTCGAAGATTAGGATGAAAAATAATGTCCATCATGAGATTCAAAGCAATCAATGATGCTAAGACGTTTAGAATCGCCTAAGGGTATTTACGACTTTTTAACTTAGCATGGCTTCATGCTGGTCTATTATGTAAAAGGTGAAATTAGAAGTTTAATGTTGGAAAATGCGGAATAATGGTGGCCGATTCCGAAAATTTCCCATTTCATGCCATAATTATCAAAATTGGCATTTTTTTAAAGTACATTTTTATTGTACTTTTGTTTTAAGAGGCCTTGGAGAGTATACGCCCAGTACACAGAATGACCTATGCTCCCGGTGGCCAGATCACATGCCACGTGGCTTGCTCAACCCAAAGCAAATCCCGTTTTGGGTTGATCATCCATGAGACATGTGATTGAAAAAATATATATATTTTTTTTTTAACTTTTTTGCCCTTTGCTTGATGGGTTAAAGATAAGGTAACGCCTTAAAACTTTGGTGCATTAATTTTTCCAACTTTAACCATATTTTTAACCGTGAAACTTTCATAAAAAGAAAATTTTCTTTTTTGAATCGAATCTGATCTACCATGCCTAAGTTGTTGTTGCACCCGATCCTCGCGATGGACGCCACATGATGGCTATCCGATGGTGGGCATAGAGAAATCTCTACCCTGGGCGTATAGTCCGCGACCTCTTTGTAAATAACAAAATCATATTTTTTTAAACAAAACTTTACTAACGTGATTAAAAGACCATTTTTCATGAGTTCCGATTTTAAACATGATTTTTATGAGTTTCTTCCTATTTTTCTTAAATTATTCTAATATATATGTGGACAAAAATTTCATGGGGATTGATATCCGTTCAAAATCTACTCTTAGGAAAAAAATTTATGTTGTTCCACTATATGTGCAAATAGTCAAGTATAAGTAAATAGAAAGTGCTTTCTTAAATTAATCAAAGAAGGACTTAAAATCTATTATATGAATCCTTCCAAACGAATAGGGTTTTTTAGGAGACCGGTTGGATTAGGAAAATTTTTGGATTAGAAAAGTTTATTTTGGGATAGAGGAAGAATACCGAGAGAGATTGAGAGATTTTAGATTGAATTAAGATATTTTAGGTATGGTAGGAGTTTTATTTTGAGGAGACTGGTTGGATTAGGAAGTCTATCGATTTTTTTATGAAGAGAAAAAATAGAAGAAAACATGGGCAAGGGTAGATAATGTGAAAGTTAGGGGTATATAGGATGATATAGGGATATTTTGTTCCTAAAAGATATGGAAACACCAAAATTGAAAGAAATAAGATTTGGTCATTCGTGCTTTTATATAGTAGTAAGATAAAAATAAGATGAGAAAGAGGAGAAGCGACAACAGAAGCTACATTCGAAAATTTCATGAATCTTTTGTATCTATAAATAGACTTCCGTTTATAAAGATAAGGAAGTAAATATCATCCCAAAGAATCACAATCTTAACAAACTGTAACTCTAAAATTAGGATTAAATCTTAATATTAGTTTGTTAAGATTAAGATTCTTAGGATTAGATTTATTTTCGGGTAGTTAGAATTTTGGTGTTTATAAAACACCCTCTTTAATGGATGCAACTTTAAATGGTTACTAAATTGCCACCCTCTACACGCAGTTAGAGTTGGCGCCCCTCTACTTACAAAAAAGAGTAGTTTTAAATCCACCCAGCAAATCTTTGAGTTCACCCATGCTGAAAAGCATTGACCGCATTGAATCGGACGATAGAGATCGTTTATCGTCCCAACCTTTCACACGATGGATCTTGAGATCACGGTGGCACCATTAGATGGTTGGCTGCATTGAATCGGGTGATGGAGATCATTTATCGCCTCAACCTTTCACACGATGTATCTTGAGATCATGGTGGCACCATCAAACAGTTGACTGCATTGAATTGGACGATGGAGGTCGTTTATCGTCCCAACCTTTCACACGATGGATCTTGAGATCATGGTGGCACCATCAGACGGTTGATTTTTTATTTCATGTGGTACACACCCAAAAAAATGACCTTAAAATTAATTTTAAACATGTACGTGATGTTAAGGTCACTTTTCTGAAATGTATGTGACGAAATAAAACATTGATTGTCTAATGGTATGCTTAAATGATCTCCATCGTCTGATTTAACACAATCAATGTATTTTAGCATGGGTGAACTCAAAGATTCGATGGATGAAAATAGACGCGGTTAGACAATCCAATTCCTAAAATAAAATAAAAAGATAATTTTTTTGTACAGAATGATAATATGAAGCACTACACCATTATTATATAATGGTTACCATTATACCAATAATGATATGATAGTGAATCCGATCAATTGTATTGATTTATCAAATGGTAACAATTAATCGAATTTGGAAATTTTCTAATCCATAACTGGGCCTCAAAGCTCGGGTTCTGCGGGATAGACTAAAAGGTTGGATGGACACGATATTTTATATACAATCTAAGAAATAAGGGGGTTTTGAATTAGATCGGGTCAGATGAAGTAAGGGCTCGAGTTCGGTCGAATGTCAAAATTTTGGCCTGTCCCGACCCATTGACAACCTAGTTTTCACTGATTTTTAGGGTCTTGATAGTTAAAGGAGCAAGTTTTCGACACAATAGGCTCTTCATAAGCTTGATATTCTCTTGATGTCGATGATGGCGATGATGGCCCAACAATGAAAATACCCAATCTGTATTATGGGTTATGACGTCACTTTTAGTAAACTCCACTTGGATACAACAAAGATGGAGGATAAACTGATAAAATCGGCCTTATTTGGCAACCCGAGTTCTAAGGATCGATCAATACCGAGAAAAAAAATTATATCGGTAAGTATCGGCCAATACCAATTGGTCTTTCATTTGATGGGTCTTGAATCATATAAGAAATTGGAGGGACGAGTATTTTGAGTGGAATATGTAGATTGAAGGTTTTCTTTTCAAAAATAATTGCATCGTTTGTCACAAATCTTCCATTGGTTGAGTATTCGTTCAAAATAATGGGGGAATCACCCATCTGATGGGTGAATGAAGGGCCTTTTAGGAGTACCTTTAAATCCACCCATTGAATCTTTAAGCTCATCCACGCTAAAACACATTGATTGAATTGAATCAAATGATGGAGATCATTTATCCTCCCAATCTTTCACACGATGGATCTTGAGATCATGATCGTACCATCAAATGGTCAATATTTTATTTCACGGGGCACACATCTCAAAAAAGTGACATTAACATCACGTGCACTTAAAATTGATATTAAGGTCACTTTTATGGGTGTGTACCACATGAAATAAAAAATCGATTGTCTGATGGTACACCCATGATCTATAGATCAATCTCATGAAAGATTGGGACAATAAACAATCTCTATCATTTGATTCAATGCAGTCGAAGTGTTTCAGCGTTGGTGAACTCAAAGATTTTGTGGGTGGATATAAAGGTACTCCTTTTAGAATAGTGGTAAATTATAATGACATAGTTTGTAAATAAAGGTGAATGAAGGGCATTTTAGAATGGTGATAAACTTTAATGGCATGACTTGTAAATATAGATGAATGAAAGGCCTTTTAGAATGGTGATATTTTTAAAATATTAATTTCATTAAGGGTAAAATAAACTTTCCGTCCATAAACTTACGGCTAGTTAAGGGCAGGGATTATTTAAAACAAAAACACAAAAGTAAAGACTGCAGAATAAATACTGATAACTCATAAATTTCTTATAATATTAGCATAAGACGGGGAATATGGAAATATTTGTCACGGGAGATAACAATGAATTATTTTTGAATGGTGTAAGATAATTTAAAAGGCATTTTTTGTTTTACGTCATATCGCAGAGACGTCTCAGTATCAGTCATGTCCAAGTCTAAGGTTTTATGACGTTTCAAACCATGAGTCTAAAGAAGTAGGCGCACACGTTCCCAATCATTTTAGTTGTGTTTAATAACTTGGGACAACGCTGAGGTGACCGTACAAAACCTGAGCAACGCAATCTAACGCGTCCTATCCGTGGCCACTGCGCTTATATCAAAACTAAGGGTAATGGGTGGTCCCAATTACTCGTCAGATTGTTTTAAAAAATAGTTTCGTACATGTTTTGTGTCAAAGTAACATTAGGGTCTATGGTCCACTTAGTGTTAGAAATTCTACCCACTCTACGAACTCCCTATCGCAATGAATGCAGAAAAATAAGAAGATTCAGGCAAAAATTAATCGCACACACAACACAAAGATTTACGTGATTCACCCAATCGAGGGCTACGTCCACGGGAGTATATGAACTATTTTTATTGAATGTTTACAGCACATACACTCTTCTCTCTAGTGTAAACTCAATCAAGATCTAACACGATCTTCAACAACAAATCCGTTGTTAAACCAAAGACGCGGTCCTTCAAATAATAGAGAAGAGATCTACCGGAATATAATCACGATTCTGATACAA
This sequence comes from Chloranthus sessilifolius, assembly GCA_021018995.1. Classification (NCBI taxonomy): domain Eukaryota; kingdom Viridiplantae; phylum Streptophyta; class Magnoliopsida; order Chloranthales; family Chloranthaceae; genus Chloranthus; species Chloranthus sessilifolius. The sequence goes on along the minus strand of CM037585.1, from coordinate 154,058,914 downwards.
GAACAGCTTCAATCGGATCTTCAATCCCCAAGCTATTCTTCAATACTTTTTCTCTCAAAGTATTCTCACAGATTTCTCACATGAAACTTTCACCAAGCTCTCTCTAAATCCCTAGAGAAGACTTTCTCCCAATAGGCTCCAAGCTGTATTTTGGATACGTAACTCTCAAATCTCCTAAGAGTTGCAAGTATTCAAAACACTTCCAATAATAGTCTCCTAATAAGTTAGGAAACCTTGGCTAAAGTGAACTTTCCGAAATTAGCCACTTAAAGTAAACTTACGGATTTGCATCCGCCCATCAGTCAATCGGTTGACTTCCCAACCTCAATCGATTGACACCGGTCAACCGTCAATCAATTGACTTTTCAGCGTCAATCGATTGACATCGGTGGTTGAGATTAAACCTTATTCAGCACTTAGGTCTGTCAACAGATCAGGTCGAATCAAAACATTTGTTGTCCAATAAGAAAATTGTAAATGGCCAACCTGACCAAACCTGATTATGCTGTGACAGCCCGGATTTCAGCACCCCGAAACCCGTGCCATCAGCACGATCATCTTGACCGTGCCCCTTAGCTAAGCACGGAACACTGGTATATCAAGCATTGCAATAAAATAATAAACGAAATTGCGGAATTTGAATCTATTTTAATTAACTCTCAAAAAGACAGTTCTACCCTCATGCCTCTACATGAATGGAGAACCGATCCGAACCATCGATGATCGCAATCATCACGGATGGTTCGCCCCAAAAGAATAATCCCATCTATATATATATACATGGTTTAAACAGAATCAAGGCTTGACATACCAAGCCGTACAAAAACTCTCTCCAAAATCCCTCAAAGTGGCACAACGGAATCCTCTAGAAGAAGTCCTGAGGTGGCTCCAACTCTTCACTGGTAAGGTCAGGCTCTCACGGATCGGCGTCTCCTGAAGCCTCGGCAATGCTAGTAGTGGACTGCGGCGTATAGTCTATAGGGTGAGCTACATCCTAGCTCAATAGGGAACAAACACGGTTGAACATATAAATTATGACTCACATATATTCCATGATATGCCATGCATGATGTGTCTATGCAATTATTGATGAAACAGTTAAAAGCATTTCGTTTTACTGTTGATTACATATGTTTTCATTTACTCATGAATGATGCTGAGAAGGCCTAAAGCAAAACTTAAACTTTCAACTTAAGTAATCCCCGAGCAATATAGCATCGAGCCCCGATGAGATACCCATCATCGTCATCTATATAGACAGTTTTAACCGTATTCCCTGGGAATACAAATAGTACCCAAGCCCCTTTCCCCTGGGGATTGGTGGCGGGGTTTCACTTGTCTCAATCAACACCCCTGGGGTGTGCTTACTATGTACGGATAAGCCTCCGCACTGGCCTACGGTTTCGCCGCCGTATCGGTCACGGATATCCTGCCGTGTCAGTCGTGGATATCCCGCCACGTCGGTGGGGTACCCTATCAAACCTCAAATAACAAAAATATCGGTGCCTTACATATAGTTATTCACCGTATAAATGTGCTATCTTATATCAGTTAGGCCCTATCAAACATGATTCAATCCTTGGATACATCCCTGGGATGTATCCATTTACTTACTTGCATCACACCTGATGCTCTCCTCTCTTTACTTCTTCATCCCCTGGGGATGGCTTATTAGAATTTCTCTTATGGATGTCATACGCACACACACTTTTCACAATTCTTAAGCAATTAAACATTTGAATGGAAATCTATATCACTACATACATGCTCTTGTAAAATAAAGTACATGTTCAAGGTGTTCCCTACCTCAAGTCTTCATTTCATCAATGCATCAAGGTCTCACGTGGCTTCTTGTGCACGAGTCCACACGTACCACTTATGGTACCACATAACGGGTGAAACACATCACAAAGGATGTAATAAAGGAGGTATAAGACCCTCCAAGAATCTTAAAGTCAAACCCAAAAGTCGACATAATCTATCTCAGTCGATTAATCGAACTCCAAAATCGATTAATCGAACCTGATTCGATTAATCGATTTCCAAAATCGATTAATTGAAGGTCAATATCGATTAATCGAAGTAATTTCGATTAATCGAAATTCTCCTTTTCGCAAAGTCGATCCCCAGTTCGAACAGTCGAGTTTTCATTCGATTAATCGAATCCAATTTCGATTAATCGAAATTCTCCTTTTCGCAAAGTAGACTCACAGTTCGAACAGTCGAGTTTTCATTCGATTAATCGAATCCAATTTCGATTAATCGAAATTCTTCTTTTCGCAAAGTCGACTCTCGATTAAATTGAGTTTCACAAGTTGATTAATCGATTCCAAATCGACATCGAAAACTAAAATCGATTAATCGAAATCCCATTTCGATTAGTCGATTTTTCCTCAAGTCATTTCCTCCAACCCCTGGGGTCCACTGGAGGTTCTCAGTCGATTAATCGATCCCCAATTCGATTAATCGAAATCCAAAGTCGATTAATCGAAATCAAATTCGATTAATCGAGATCGGGGTCCTCTGACCTTTCAACTTTCTGGCCAATTTCGATTAATCGAAACCCAATTTCGATTAATCGAAATTGTCAGATTCAGCCCCTTTCGAGCTGTTCTTCCCAATCTTTTTCCATACTTTTTTTTCCTCTATTTTTCTAAGCCATTATCCTATGATTTAGCCCACTTTCAACCACAACTTAACCCCTATAATCTATGCATTTTATTTACAAAAATTTTACCTTGAATAGATCTCAAGTTGATTTCAAATCAAATGGTTGGAAGGCTAGGGTTCCAGCTTTGGTTCTAACGGATCCCTCGCGTCGAATCCGGCGTTTATTTGCTTGAGTCTCCCTTCCTCAACTAGCATTCACTCCTTGCATTAATCACTCTCTTCACTCTCTCTCTCTCTTCTTTACTCCTCTCTCAACAACATCAAACCCTTGCTTTTAGGGCTATTAAACCCTTTTATCTATCTCCCTCTTTGTGTGTTGAGCACATACACCGCAGTAGGTGTAAGTGACTTCTCATTTATATCACGCACCACATAATCACTCAAACCATCACATCTCGCCCGTTTATCACATTCTATGCTAACTCTTGATCTCCTGATTGGTCAAACTTGTGATCAATCGGACACGGATCCCAAGGTCATAGTTTAGCATGATTTTTCGGGCTATTACATATGCACTCAAGCCAACCTAACCCGAACACCTGCCCTAACCCGATTCCTACCCGAAAACCTGACTCGCTAAAAAAAACCTCGTACTTTTTGCATATAAAAATATGGGTCGATGTCTCATGTCCGACCTAACCTGACAGGTAAAGTTTATATACAAAACCCAATAAAAGATCAAATCAGGTTGGGTATCAGTCGACCGGACCGTTGGCTCAGCCCTAGGTCCACTCATGAGGTTTGATAAAAAGGGAATAATTGGGGCCTAAGCCGTGCGACCGCCATTTACACAATGATAAATGATCATAAATTATTATCCAAGGTGATAGATATGGCCATATGGGCCTAAGGGTATGACCACCAACTGTTATGCCACAACCTTAATCAGGCGAAAAATCACACCTATTAAGAAATTGGAGTCATCGGATGAGTACACTTTAATATCAACTATATATTAAAAGGCTGAGGTCCATGCAACCTCATGATTAATTATTAAAAAGAAGTAATATATCATCAACTATTAAAATAATATTTCCCAACCATTTATACAATTAGAGGGCATTGATCACATGGTTCAAGTGAGGTGTAACTCTTGGTCGCTTTAGTCCAATATAGGAACTATCATATTCATGGCTTTGAGTGCTCACATCTTAAAGTTTTACTGGTGCAAGATCTAGTATTTAAATGTTTTAAATGCTTGTTGGGAGAATGAGTTTGATAAAAAAACGAATAATCGGGTGAAACCAACATTTAAATAGAAAAATGGTATTTAAATGAGCTTACAGCATTATAATAAGGTTTAATATTACGCCACAATCTAAATAGTCAAAGTCAATGTCCATCATTAAAATATGTCTCAGTTAAACAATTGATGTTCATAAGCAAATGTGAACCATCCAATCAGTGAATTTTGATATCAGCCATTAAAAATAAGAACAACCGTTATATTGGAGTACAAGGATGAGCTGGTTAGAATCTCTTAAAAAGCATGCTTTACTTCAATGAATGAGCTATCCCTTTTAAGGGCTTGGATTATTCACATCTTACCAAGGATTAAAATTTCGGTTTCGGATGGGACCGAAACCAAAATTTTGGATCAAAATTTCGGCCGATAATTTCAATCCCACACAAAATTTGGACTGAATTTTCGATCCAAGTTATCGTTTTAGTGGGGACCGAAACCGATAATTTCAGTCATTTCGACCGAAATTTTGATCCTTGCATCTTGAATGGTATAAGTTTAATTGACACTCAGGGAGATTGCATCTGTCAAATTTCATATGATTAGGATTGTCAAAGGGTTGGGTATGCCCAATACCCGGCCTGCCCTAATATTTTACTGGGCCGGGCATATGAACTTGACTCGTTGGGTCGAGCATGAGACATCCGACCCAACATTCTCGCAATATTCTTCTCCTGGTTTTAGGGTGAATAAAGCATTGTTACTGCTTTGTTTTCTCAGTGAAAGTTGTTCTTCATTGTTTGGCTCGTCTAACCACACTAACAAGAAAGTTCAGAGTTGACAACGTTAACAAGTCTAGTACAGTGGTAAGGTTAACCAGCAAGAGCAGTCGAGCTTCTATAAATGGAAGTTCTCCCTTAGCTTAACCAGCCGGAGGAAGAGCAACTCTCTCTCCCTAGGTCGGGTTAACCTTACTTGACCTGATATGTTAAAAAAGTATTAAAAATAGTGAGGTTTTACCGAGTTTTGGTTTTCGGGTCAACTCAAGTGCACCATCAGGTTTGATCGGGCATTTGCGAGTTTTTTATTGGACAGCAAAAATTTTGAGTCAACCCCACCCTATATGGTGCTCACCATCATCAAAGATGATAATGCCTTTCCGTTCGATACATGTCAGCTACTAGTTTTAGTGGTGCAAACGGGATGGGTCTCATTTAAGGCTATCAATGGGTCAGGTCGAGTCGGATCAGATCAAATTTTTGGCTAAATGTATATGTTCGAACCGAAACGATGGTGCACCCCGACCAACCAGGCTCGTCCCGACCTGTCAATGGGATATGTCGACTTGATCCGAAAACTCAAACCGAACCAACACGCAACCCAAAAACGAGACCCCATTCAAAACCCTTTTTTCTTGATTTTATGTAAAAATATGGGATCGGGTTGAATTGACCTGGCCCTAGGGTTGGGTATAGGCCAACCTACTTGCTAGTTTATAGGTCCCTACGTCACCTTCAATTGATGAGCCGCCTATTGGGTGAAGATGGCCAAACTTGTGACTAGTGTAAGAACATAATTATCAAGTAATAGATGAGCTGATCTAATCTTTTTCAGAAGAGAAAAAACCGTATGTTAAAGGATTTTGGCAAAGATTTAAAAAATAATAAAAATAAAAAAATAGAATTAAAAAATAAATAACTTTTAGAGGATAATATACTACGTTGACCTTCAGGACGCTTCGGACGTCTGAATCCGCCCATCACATATCCATATCGGTTGTATTGGCTGATCCGGACCAATCCACATCCGGATTGGCTGATTTCCATGTATTGCCAATATTATGGGTTTGAAATCGTGTCAGTTTGACAAAACATATTGGCTGATATGCCTCAGTTTTGGCCGAGATTTAAAAGCCATGTGCCTAGGGTCGTAGATCTTAATATTTGGCAATTAAGAATGAGATCGACTCTTCTAACCCAATTACACCAACTCTTGACCGTATATGCACATCACATTTTTGGCCAATTCCACTAGTCCAACTATTAGTCCATTTGTGCGTAGTGTGGTAGATATCTATTGCCAATTCAAGTAGTCAAAGTAACAGCTCATCATTGACATGTCTCAGCCTAAAAGTCAAACCTACAAGACATTAGGCATATATGAAAGGTGCACTTTTAACATGACCATTAAAAGATATGAGATAATCTAAAAAATTAGGGATACTGCACTTTTACCTCTTGAAGTGTGATTTATCATTGTGTCATATGGTATATATCTATGATCAATCTAAATGGCTCAAGGGGTAATCTATCGTTGGAATATATCCCAGCTAAAGGATCTTGCTTGTAAGTGGATTTAAACCGTCAGATCATTAAACTTTAATATCAGTTATCAAATAAACAACAATAGTTGATATTAGAGTGCATAGATCGGATGGTTAGAATCTCCCAAAATTTGTGATATTAGAGTGCATAGTCTTTCAATTGATGATATATCACTTTGATGTTATGAATTTCTAAGATCATAAGCTAATAAATGGTGTAAGATCATTTAAACATCATTTAGTGCTTAAAAGATGGTCAGGAGCATGAGTCAAATTCTCGGGTTTCCATATCGTATTGTTAAGCCTCAAAATCGATACATATTGGATGATGCGTATCGATTCCGAGACGATATATTCCTGTATTTTTACACACAAAAAAAATTAAAAAACCTGACTTATTGTATTGTCTAAGTCCAAAATCAATATATAATATTAATATCAGACGATATTTTAATCGATGCTCTGAAGAGTCGGCCCCCAAAAAATATATACAACAGTCCACAATAAGGTTCGTAGCTTAGGTTCCAAATTCCAATGAAATATATGCAACAGTTTGACTAATTGGATTTGCTGACATTAGATACCACTTGAGGGCACAGATTGGGAGGCTGATATGAGCTGATTTCGTATTCAATTAAATTTGCAGCCACCGGATTAAAGAGAATCTTGACTTGCGCAATTCCCATTTTTATAAAATAAGATGATATATACTCAAGATTCTCTTCCATCCAATAGTTGTAAAATTGGTTAAACACAACACCCGACTCAACCCGTTAGATTTGATCATTTTGCCCCAAGGGAGGTCTCACTGGTTCCATGGTGTATTCAGTTATTACAACTTTGCAAGCTTCCTAAGTGAATAAAACTACTGCTATTGGTGCCTGGTGTAAGGAAACAAGTCAAAATATCCTACAGCCGTTGAGTGATCTTCTTGATCACTTAAAAGACTGCACTCTACTTGGGTAGCAAGTTGACTAACCTCTTCCAAGTGAAAATAAGGTCGTCGGCAACATAACATCATCAAAGTTGTTTCAAACAACTTTGATTTGGATCTAATTAGATAAAGAACTAGGGACATATTATTCAAAAGTAGTTAGTGGCCGATGGTGCTTTATGAGTAACATTTCTCAACTTGACATCTCACATGATAATGGTATTATGAGAAACTTATATTTTCCATCATCCACATCCTCCTATCATAAAAAAATAAAATAAAAAATAAAAAAACAACATAAGTGCATATTTCGAATTCCAAAGCATGGCCATTGTGCCATATCATTTTCACACAAATTTAAAAATAAGAATAATAATAATAATAAATTGGATTAGTAAACTTACTAATTGTCACGACCAAGAATCCTTACTCGATATCGAGGGCCTAGAATTCCGTGTTATGACTCTGCACGTTGGTTAAAGCGATAAGCGGACATACACATAATCTATAAATTAACTTGCCATATGGATTGAGGCATTTAAGATAACATTAAACGATAAATTACTCATAAATTAATAACGAAAAACGTAGACAATAATAATAAAGTACTAAATCCTAATCATGCATATAGGATAAGAAATAAATCAAGCTTTATGTATGGTAAAAAGGTCCCAAACGTAAACTCACAAAAATATCATAATAATTAGAATATGTCTTTCAAAGAATAAAAGAAAAATTAAAGTAAAAAGGTTCTCAATGTTGGTAAAAGTCTACTGGGTCTATAATCTCATATAGGTGGTAGCCGACGTCCTCGTTTATGTGAGTCATCTCCGGATCAACAGCTTCTGTATCATCAAGGACGGGATAAGTAAAATCTTCACCTAAAATTGTTAGATTTTGGGAGCGGGGTGAGTTTACTTAGTCGCGTAAACTCAGTGAGTTGCACAATCGATCCACCATAACTTACCCAAGTGATCGTGTGTGCAATCGCTTGAGTTGCAGTGTATTTTGAAACTAAAATTAGTATTTAAATAAAATGACTAAATATCCATAACTCATAACATATTATAATCCAACTGAAAAACATATTATAACATGAAAGGTACATGATGCTTTTAATTTTCTTATCTCTTTTCCTATTTGTCTCATCAACTTATCATACATGACAAATCGTAAGTCTTATTAATTACCCCATACGCCTACACAACGCACTTCGTATCTTACTTATCTTGCTTAAACGATCTGTGCCAGGATCGCTGCTCGAGCCTACCACGCGAGGCCCACGTGTAGATAATCACCTAACCTCCATATCATAACATAAACCACCATCCAGCCAGATGAGATTGCCGGCATAGTAATCACGATGCCTCCTTAGTTCAAAACAAGGCTAAAATGTCTTTAAGACCCGTTTCGACTGCAGACGTTAGACTCTTACGGTGGCTCGTAAGGTATAGCACATGTAGAAACTTAATTAATATTTAGCTGGCCTTCACAGCGTATCTTACATATCATATCATTTTTTGGTTATAGGCTTAGGTCCCCTCCCCGATTTTATATTTGCGTGGGCTTAAGTCTTTACTTTCTTAACATCTCGTATTTTAACATATTCATATTTCATCTTTTTTTAAACTTAATTAAAATGGGTCACGGTGCGATAGGCTTCACAAACCACGCTTTCCAAGGGACATGTTTCATAGTAACCTGGATGTACTTCGTGTGGTATCCCATACTACTATAGAGGGATTGCATTTATATATGGATACCTATATTTCAAGTTTCACGTGATCGTAAAAGAAATCCCATCGTGACGAAGGCTTATGTCATGTGTCATATCTTATTCTTAACTTATATGCGTATGCTCTATCGTGATTTTCTATATGGTGAATGTCATATGATAATGGTAAATATATATAAGAATAAACTATAACATAAACCCTAGACATTTTATATTTTTGAAAAAAATTAATATAGAGCATAACACATAAAGCATTGAAGTAAAATAGAGAATAAGAAATATTTAACTACATTTATTTTATAATTAAGTTAAAAATATATTTTATTAGGGTTAATTATATTCATAGAAATTGATGGTCGATTGGTATAGCAATCAGACGTATTTCAGATTTAAAACGGGCACACATGTCCATTCCAGGGTTGTAGAAGGTTTAAAAAAGGTAATAGAATGATAAGTGTTGAAAAATGTTAATATTTGACCCCTTAAACTTATATATTATTATTCAATGAAAGTTATTTAATATATTTTATGTAATTTTAGCGATTTATAAGTCTGGAGATAAGTTTAGCATAAAATAGTCAAAGAGTTAAAAACATAATGTCAAACTCGTGCAACCTTGAATCATCTAAAACGTATTTCGACTTGTAACTCAATTTTGACCTTAAACATTAAATTCGTGAAATTAATATTTCACTCAAAGTTGTAGATCTCGTTGTCTTCTTTCCAATGGCGCAAGAATCACATCAATCTGAGTTCGGAGTAAAAAGTTATGGCTAAAATACCGAGCTGTGTTTGTTGAAGAGTTTGGTTGAATTTCACAAAAATCTGAGAAAAACGATCCGATTGATTTTGGGCCGAATTTTTATGTTTTTAAGACCCGAAATTTATCAAAATTTAAGAAAAAATTAGGATTTTCTTTTTAAGAAATAACTTAATAATTTAAGATGGATTTGGAGGCACCCACCTATTGAAGCGTGATTCGAATCCTACGATGATTTGGGTTGATGGAGATCAGATTCGAGAGATGATATGCCCGAGTCTTTTCGCGAGAATTCCTTTCTTATGATAGATCAGTCGCGACGATGAAAAACTTTGATGGTAAAAGATTCTCTGATAATATCGAAAAATCGATAGAGATCCGACGAGGAATTGTGAAAGATGACACTGCCGGAGCTTTTACAGAGAAGAAAGAATAGAGAGAGATAACTGAGAGAAGAAGTAAATATATATCTAGTTATCTTTCTTAGTTAACTCTAATTAAGACTTTCTGTACAAGATTTAATAAAATAGTAATTTTTTCACGCAAGTAGAATTCATACGTGATTTGAATAGCTTGAGAAGAGGTTTTGTGTAAGCACCAAAGTAAATAGTGATTCTCTCTCGAAATTACAGTTATGCCCTTTAACCTGCTTCACTCTTTAAACAGGCGTAACTTTTTATATTCTTGTCAAAAATCGACAAATTATATATCGTTGGAATCATATCGGCGAGTACTTCGTAATGAGCATAATATTGATATAAAAAAAATCAAACTATTTCTAAAGTTGGTAGATTCCGGTGTGGAACGTTAACACCACGCACTGAGTGATACATCATCTAATACCGTTAAATAAAATTAAAAAATATGTGTTATTACACTAATATTCATTAAAAAAAGGAAAAAGAAAGGCTGATTAAGGCGATCAATCCCTGCAACCCGACTAGCCAATCACCAGGGGGCCCAAGTCTGCCAGGAGTTTGTTAGGGACAATAAATATTAGTAAAAATTTCATTCACTAGAAATACCTTATAGCTTTGTTAAAATGAGTAAAAGTTAGTAACATTTTCATATACTAGTATGTCTTAGTTACATGATCCAAAAGAGAGAGACATTTACATTGCCCTTTATACATCATCTTTTTCTAGTCGGGAACCCAAAAAAAAAAAGAGAAAGCATCATTAGTAGTCCCCCACACCTATCTACACCTATTCAGGAGCAAAGACAAAAAATTTCAAGGAAGAAATATGCAATGCAAGCGCATCCGCAAAATTATAAGTTTGAATTAACCTAAACATGTCGAGTAAAATTGGCCAAAAAAAACCCACCATACTTAGAAGACCAAACTTCCTCATTCTCATCTCCTGCGGTTATGAGATCTATATAACTTGAAAGTCTTGAATATATAATGAACTACTTCCTTTATTGGAGCTCCCCTTCCTTGTTTAAAGTCCCACAGCTCTGAAACTACAAATCTATCACTCGAATTGTATTCATTTATCTTTGTTAAGGCCTAAGCAACAGCTCCATACACATCTTCAACCCATTCATTCTTAAGGTCCCTTAATTTAGCATCATCATCATCTATTTTCTCCTGCAACAACCAATACTATATCTACATAAGAGAGTGATACGAACTTTAAATTTACCTGTTTGAATCGTGGCAAGATAAAGAGAAAACGCCAAAAGAGAGTGAACCCACGAATGAGTTTTTAAAAAATGTCCGTTACAGACCCATGTATACATTAATTTAGACAATATTTTATGTAGGTTTAATTTCTTTTCTTATTAGAATTCTTTTAATAAGTGACTTGTTTTAAGACTAGTTTCCTTATTTGAATTATTTTGGGGTCAAACATATATATGTGATATGTAATTGTTAATCCTGTCACTTTCTGCGCAACCATTAAAAAAGTAGTAATAAGTCTATCAATATGTGTCAAAATTGTGTGATTCTTGTCTTTTTGAAAAATTACTGCGATAAGATTTGAAACAAGACCAATTTCACGTCAATTGGACATCGTTTGACCATTCAAAAGTGATCGTGTAGTAAAAAAATGATATTAATAGTGAAATTAATTATAACCGTTAGATTAGAAAGTTTTAATGATTGATTAGAAGTTTTATTTTGAGTAGTATTCCTAGGATTTCTTTTCTTTATAAATACACATTGTAATCTCTTATGAGAATTATTATTGATGATAAATAAAAATTTTGAGTTTTGCTTTGTGCGAATTCTAGAGAACTTGAAATGAGTTTTCGATAGAAGAGTGGTTCTTCTCCCGCTTGCGATTTGGTGAGAGGCCAATTTTCTTCCTTGAAATAATTCCTTGAATCTTTTTCTACTCCTATTTTTCCTTTTATTTTTTGTTTTAATTAAAGAGCGAGAACCCAAACTCCTATCTTGTGAGATTTACACTATTTTAGGGTTAGCGTGCGATTTTTCCCACGTCAGAGAAGCTTCTATAATGGACACTATAGAGTATCTAGTGTAATTCCACAATCAAGGCGGTCAATCGGGCAGCCGGGGCCAGGTCGAGCTTTTGATAGGCCCAGTTATTTTGACGATAAAACTTAGGGCCCCAAACTTGTATGCAAAATTGGGCCGGGTCTGGGCCTAGTGAATTCAGGCTCGGGCTTTTTATTTAAGCCCAAACCCAAACCAAATTGGGTTAGAGCCGAGCCGGAATCGGGCCAGCCCGACCTTTTCTCTTAATATAATTTGGCTTGGCTGGCTGGGCTCGGGCTAGGCTTTGGTAGGCCCAAACTCAGCTCAGATGCAAAATCAGGCCAGATTTAGCCCGAGTTCTTTCGGGCTTGAGCTTTTTGTTTAAGCCCAAACCTGACCCAAACTGTGGTGGACTGGGTTTTGGCTGAAGCCTAACCCATTGACAGCCCTATCCACAATTGAGAGACTATCTAGACACTATGTATCTAGACACCCTCTACCAAATTGGACTATGTAAGACTCGTACATGCATATGTTTTGGATACAATAAACACTGGCCTGTTCAACCCCTTGGAGAGTAACCCCTCGGAACGGATGCCACACTGGATCTTTTATGTATTCTTCCCATAAGCTGCATAACTCTAGAGATTCGACCTCTGCATTCTCCGTATAAAACTTTTTTTCGCATGCATTTAGAAAAGGTTTGGGATCAAGCTCACCCAAACGTTTTATTCCTATTTGACAAGTCCCGCCAACTTGTAATTCCGTCATACCCTAAGAAGCAAAAGAAAGTTAATACAAAGGAAACGTTCGAGCACATTGTCACAAAGAGGAACATCAAAGTATAAAATTCAAGTGGACATAATTAATAAGCAGAAAGAGATACATACATCAATTAATTCTTTCCTCGCTTTCCTGTAATTCATCATTATTTTTTTCTTCTTTTCCTAATATATCTCTCTTTAGATCTTGTAAGTACTCAATTTCTTCTTCTGTGTCTTCTCGAACTCTCCGATGGGAATCTAACCGTCCATTCTGTTTCCCCTGCTTTCAGTCGCAATTTGATGGGTGAAACAACGAGGACAAATTTAAAATAATAATAAAATATCCCAAAGAATATTATGATCCTTTTTGCAAAATAATGTACTCGAATCCTCAATTGATTAAATTGATAAAAAAAAATGGCATCTTCTTAAACCAATTGAAAGATAAGAGATTTATAATCACTGAATTTATTTTATTATGCTACTTCTTTACCTTTTTCTTATAATCATTGAGTTTCTTTTCTATTTCTCTACCTCTCCGCTCAATTTTTTTCTTTTCAGACTCCAATTCGAACTTCATTGTCTGATTCTCCTCAAATAATCTAAGTGATTGATTGTTAGAAATGCAGTGCATTTTTCTCTCCTCTGAAAAGCGACAAAAGAATAAATTAAACAGGTTATTAAACTAAGAGATTGGGGAATAATATCTAAATGTACTTTATAACTATTTTACAAGATATTAAGAAAAACAAACTAAAAAGTATCTCCCCATTCAGTCACATACTTCCTTTTGAATCAAATCTGTCATCAGTACAGTTTTACTAAATTAATCATTAGCTATGGTTAGCTATCAATCCATTAGCAGTTACAAAATTCACAAAGATAGAAGTTAGTAAAACACAATTCACATCTTTAGGGCAAAGTTAGAAGTTGGAACTACTGTAGAAATTCAAATTTTCTTAGCTGCTGAAAATGTTGAACAAAAAGTACGTTATAAAATCTGAATTACCAATATGCAACATGGGAATAAATTGAACACTTGCAACATGCTCCCAGAAGTCGAATTACCTTTGAAGTAAGCTTGATATTGCTTATTTTTCTCCTCCATCGTCGCGCCCGGTGATAAATTGATCTCACGGAAGCTAAATTAGCCAAAGTTGCATTCCCTTCTTCATGAAATATCTGAGAAATTGTTTTTAGATCCCTTTCCTTGCGAAGAAAATCACCCACAGGACCACCGCAACTATAATCATCAGCTCGGGCAATCCATCCATAGATATCAGAAGCTGGATGCTTCTGCTCTGTCCAGTCCTTTTTACTCTGGCAATTCAATTCAAAACTATTTTCAAATGACAATCCATCCTTAAAACCCTTGCATCGTTTCTTGAATTCAACAATAGCACTTCCCGAGAGACCCTGGTGGTTCATAAAAGGTAGGATCTTCACAGAAATAAATTTACAGAATCGATTCTCTAGATCAGATACGCTAGTCTCAGGCCCTATATTTACAGGGATACCCATACAGGGCCACACGATTTGATCTTCTACAATCGAAGACTGAGACGGCCTCGATATATCATTTAACTTAGTTGTCATAAATCTGACCAAAGCTCTATGTCTCACCTTATCTTTGATGATCTCTCCACCTGATGTACCGATGTCAGTGGCATGTTTGAGGAGGTCATTGTAATGAACTTGCTTTTTTTTCCTTCCTTCGCATAAAGCACAACAAAAGGAACCATCCAAATTTTTTATTATATGTTTCCCCATCGTCAATTCTTCATAATATTTGTCTTCCCAATAATAAATGTCGGAGGAATTCATGTTCTCATTTTTCCTTTTGAGGAGGGTTCTTGATCCTTTTGTGGCCATTAGCAAAATAAATCACGATAGAGAAAATATGTTCAGCAAGGGACCTGAAGCGATAAAGTAAACGTTAGTATTAGTTGATCTGTTTAGAAAGCCTGAGATGTTTGATGAGCTAATAGGTTACACCATAGTACTTGCAAATAAAAAAGAAAATGAAAACAAAGCATAAGAAACTGCCAACGAATAAAATCATAGAAGCTACATGAAGAGAATTCTCTGATGTGAATTAAACAAACAAAAATAAATAAATTGTACTGTCCAAATTGAAATGTTTATGGAAATGTACATGAAAATGTTGAAAAAAATCATTATAACCAACTACTAAATATTTAAATCAATTTTTAAGTAAGGAGATGTCTAAAGGTATTAAGCATTTTGTTTTTTTTTTCTTTCACACTCGAGTGAGCATTCAAAGTTATGGATCACTACACCCAAAATCCTACTGTCAATAAAACTTAAGAGTCAGGATTGCGTAGCTGAATCTTTATCTTTATGAAATAGTGGAGGTTTTATACCATGAAGTAAATAGAAATAATCATGAGAACCCATTATAACAAATCTTGCCTGTTAGCATATCAAAGGATCTACTCTTTACAAGGATCTCTCTTTTAGTTTCCAAAGCATCCTTGACCCTCTTGAATAAAGGGAATGAACAATGTTGTCAAATCCCTTATGCCATCCTATGAGATAGCATAATCCCATGGCTTATGTGATTTGCATAATCACAAAACCATGGCATAATGAATTTTTTTAATTTAAAAAATAGAAAAATATTTAAGAAGAAATTCCCAAAAAAAAGAAATAAAAATATTTAAAAAGTGAAAAAAAAATTATAGAAACAACTTAACATTATATTGTTGTTTAACTCCATAATCGATAGGAGTATAGACGAAAGATGAAGAAACAAAAGATATTTTATTAATTTGATTCATTGTTTGTGATTTATGAATGAAAAACCATAATTTATAACTCGATTAATTTCAAAAAAATAAAACTTCAAAATTACAAGATACAACTGGCCCACATTACTAGTGGACCCTCTAGTCATAGGCTCAAAGGAGACTAAAAAAAATAACAACGATTAGTAGAAAGGAAGGAATTCAATGGCAAACCACTTTTGCGATAGAGTTCTTGTACATGCCGTATATAATAGATTGAAGTTTTGATAAATATATCAAATAGAAATCTAACATGATTAGAAGAACAAGCAGCAAAAGATTAAAATGACAGTCATGTCAGATCCATATAACATATAAAATAAAAACAAGAAGGCTAATACAATCTCATGTTAGAAGTTTCTATTTTGGTGGCCGTCACTATGGTCAACCCGTTGACCGGTGAATGGTGTGAGATCAATCTTGAGATGTGTAGTTGCTAATTCGGTGAGTTTGAAGAGAATAAGCAACTAATAAGTAAGTCTTTTAGTTATGGTATGATTGTGATTTCTAATCACAATATAATTAGTATTTTAAGTCCTTAATGGGAAAAGACTCTTTGATGAAAAGTTCTTTGTCTCATGTAACATCTCAAAGTGTAGAGAACTTCACTACATTTAGCATATAAGGATTTACAGAACTTTGGGGCAAATGATAGGATAATGGAAAATAAAATCATCTTAGTTTCTAATTTCCCTTATATGCTTGGGGGCGTCATAGAAAAAAATCCATATCAGTCAACTCACCTTGTCAGCAATGCCTGTGAAATTGCATACATAATACCTGTTTCATATTGTAAGTGTTGCAGGTATCTGCATGAAATCAAGATAACAAAGGACAGCTAATTAAAACCCAAAGAAACTTCATTAAATGAGCTATATAGCCCACCCACTTTGGATTGTGAAAGTAAATTAATGTGCACAACTAAATTGAAAGCAGACTTGCTTGTATCCCTAAATTGCAGGTCCATATTATGATTAATTTGCCCACAATTTCGGTAGCAAGTATATTTATTCCACGTATTTAAGGGAAACTGTGATTGTGCTTAAACCTGTTTTAGCCACAAGAAGTAATCAAAAGTAATGATTCTGTGTAAGAGTGGATGGATCATATGGCTTGTTCAACGTTTGAGAATATTTGCACATGGATGGAAATTTCTTTGAAATCGTTATTATATAAGCAAATGTAGAATACCAACATCAAAGACAATGTGAAAATAATGTGTACAAAAATTGATGCTAGATCCAAACAATGTGGGACATCAACAACGTGCTAAGCCTATGTATGTCCAATTCCTAATATATCTTTTTTTTTTTGGGATATGATGCTACTCGTTCTTGAAAGAGGTGGTTGTCAAAGACTTTTTATGGGCACAATAAATCTGCAGCTAACACTGGCCTCTTAACAACATTACTAGGGGAGAAAATGTATGATCCAAAGAATAAAGGGAATTAAATAAGTAGCCCACCACAATTTCAGCACAAAGCTGTTTCTGCTATCAAAATCAATTGCAATTTCAAGACTTTTAGTAAGATGACTGAATGCAAGTTAGACAAAAAAAAAAAGCGCTGAGCAATAAGCAATTTGGATATACAATTTCTGGACCTACTATAGCAGTTCTTACTAGATCATTGACAGTTATCATTAAAACCCCACCACTAACACAAATTTTGGCACTAATTTGGTTGAAGGCATAAAATGGATGGGTCAATCTAACTCTAATGCACCTGTTTTCGGCAATGTTTTTGTGCCAGGGGACTAATCAGGAACTATACAAGGGATTTTTCACTTGGATTTTATGGTTTTGTTGGTTATATACAACCTTGATTGCTAATTTATAAATGTTATCAAAGCCAAAGGCTGATAGTTTGACGACAACCAGGGTTTAAAATATTGGATCTTGGTACCATAACAGGCTGTATGTGCCAGAAATACGGGCGGTATTTTGCTAATACCAGTCAGTATTAACTAAAAACCAGGTGGATTTGAAAATATCGAGTGGTATTAACCGGTACCGGTATATACCAAGTATAGCCAGTACCGCAATATACCACAAAATTGGTTTTTTCCAAGATTTTGAATTGTGATCTCAACTCAATACACAATGTTGAATTAGTTGTGAAGAATTTAAATGAGAATACAATGTGAAAGGTATATTCCACAGGAGGTTAATCTCATACAGCCTGAAAGGTATGCTCCAACAGGAGTTTAATCTCATGCAGCCGAATTAGCAGAGTGCTTCCTTCTTAACCAAAATCTTGTTACCCATCACATGTGAAAAATTAGTGTGAGAATGTATATGTAACGCCCCAACTCTACATGTCAAGATATTGTTAGTGGCCCCACTTGGTCCCACCAACAATCCTTTCCCTTCAAGGTTTTATTTTTTAAATGGGCCGACCTACCATCTCCTCATCTTGTAAGAGAGCCATCATAGCTGTCGTCTGTCCGGTATCTCCTCGGCTCTGATACCATTTTGTAACGCCCCAACATGTGGGAGTGTTACTTATGTCCCAAGGTCTGGACAGTTTCCTACACGATGTGGGACTTTACAGTATCCCAAACAAATGATTGATATGGTCAATTTAGAAGCAGCAATCCATGGGATTCAAATATACACTTAAGAGATGAAATTTTATTACCCACATGACGCATATAATCCTTACAAAATTGTAGTATATTACCTCCAAATGGTAAGTGAAAATTAAAGAAAGTAATAAACAGAAAAGGCACAGAGAAACTCAAACCCACATCTTAATATCTTAAATGGAAAAGGAAAATCCATATTCCTTCTGGGCATTTTATCAAACAGCGGCCGTTCAACTCATAACAAAATATTAGTGAAAGAAAATAAAAAAATAAGAGCATACTCGAATGACGGTCAAAGAAGAAGGAAAACACAAAAAAAACGATATGTATATAGAGAAGCTTGTTAAAAAAAAGAAACAAGGTGGAGGAGCATGCGTGAAGGAATGATGTGCAGACGACAAAGGAGCTGATTCGCAGGAACTATGGTTGCGTGTGGGATTGCTCTTTGGGGCAAAGAGCACTTAAAAGAGCAGGTTTAAATTACTCTTATAAAGAGAACTAAATTCAGCTCTTCCACTTTTCCAAGGAGCTGAGAGCACTTACAACCAAATACAGTATCATACTAAACTAGTCTGGACTCCAGAGAGCTGCTCTTTGCCTCCAATGAGTAATCCCAAACACAGCCTATGTTGCTTTGAAAACTGATCTGCAAACCAATATGCAAGTCGTAATGGAGTAAGAACATGAACCTGATTTACAGCAGGGTGAGAGCCGCTTGGCTGCAAGCAAGTCTGGGTTTAAAGAGAGAGCGAAAAAATAAGAGGAAGGGACAGCGGGAAATAACAGGTAAGTGTCTTGGAGCAAGGGAAGGAACTGAAAGAGTCTATATGCACCCTATCTCAAAACCACTGCTCTTGTCTTACCACGCTTGGTTCTAGGTCTCCAGTTGGGATGTCTGACACGTGGAATCACCGTGACGCCACGTGGAATCAACGTGCCGTTCTCAGTGCCCTTGGTTCTCCAATAGCTTTTCGGGATGATACATTAATACATTATGATTATGATTATGGTACATTGAATGTACCATATCAGTCATTTATATATATATATATTGAATATACCATATCAATCATTTATATATATATATATATATATATATATATATATATATATATATATATATATATATATACTCTGATGATACATTTAAAGTATATATTTACTAAGATGATACATTTAATGTATTGTCTGATACCGTCCGATATAAATACGTATTATCTGATACATATTTATTTTGGACTCGGATGATATATATTAGTTTTCTAACATTTTAATTCATAATTATAACGTCAAACTTGGTTAGACTTACATATTCATTGGTTGCAAAAATTGGTGTATGTTGGGGTGCCACGCATTCTCAATTCTCATAGAGAGACCAAATCTTAGACATTCAAAATCAATGATTCCATCATATCAAATGAATGGAGATCATGTTTTAACTAAATATTTTACAAACTAAATTTTAGTATTTGACATATGAAATGAAAAATTGACCGTTTTATTAGTTCATTAGGATCTTAAGTACTATTTTTTAGAATATAACCTCAATTGATATAAGACATTAGGGATTTGAGATTTGTACGCTTTCACAGAATGCATGGGTCCAAACAGAAGCGGCCCAAACAGAAGCACCCTTTTATATTAGATTTCGTCTTTAAAATGAAAAGGTATCTAATTGTACAATATAAAAGCTTCATACAAATAATACAATTCACCTAGCAATAGGCGGTGAGAGATTAATATACAACTCACCTTTGGTGCATATGTCAACCACCTAATCCATCTCTTTTACTTTTTAAACCAGATATAGGAAATTAAAGATGACATTAGGCATTCACCAGAATTCAGACATATTGCAAGAATATTTTTGGCATTCTATCCGGTTCATACTGGATACATAGGACCCATACGAGCCTATATTTCACTCATTTGTAGCAATATTTGGAATGAGGTGAATATACTATCGGTCAGGGCTAACCCATTACATAGGCCGATATGAAAACTATATGGCCCATAATTAAAATCATGGTGGTTATCAAACTCTAAGAGCAGCCGCTTTTGTATAAAAAGCCATAAATTAGGTCTGTATACCGGCCACCTCTCCCAACACCCGGTATAAATTGGACCAAGCATTGGGTAATGGCCTTTACTTATTTAGTCATTTGATTAAGGACCCAATGAAGTTGAGAAGGGAAGAACAAAGTTGTTTGATTTTGAAATTAAAGCTTGTTGGCGGGCAGAGACGAAATAAAGTTTGCAACGAGAATAATAAGAGCGGTACTACATTTGAATAAAGAGCCCGTACGCTTTTGCGAAGAGCACACTACCATTTTGATGAAGAATGAAGAGTTTGTGGTTTGCGTGATTTATGTAGGAAGAAGCATTTTTGTATTAAGTTACATATTTGAGGGGTTATATAAAAATATAAGCTTTAAGTATATGGTTGATAAAGATATTAGAAATAGTGCAGGAAGGATGTAGAAAAATAAATTTACAGGGAGGAGATTTTAAAAAATTTCTCTATATTATATTCCTTACCTTAGGCTTAATATAAAACTCTCACCTTCCAACTTTCAAGTCATATATTATCTCATAGTACACAAATTTTACCAATCCAAATTGTCCAAATGGCAAGATATCTTTATTACCGTTGTACAACACAATATCTATGCCCATTGGAGGATTGATGCCATAGATTATTAGCATTTCAATATGAACCGATCATATAAAAAATCTTAAATCAAGTAGTTTGAATATTTAATGAGCATGCTTTTTTAAGTTGTGTGTGCTTCGGTTTTCAAAAGAGTACCTCTATAAGAACCTACCGGTTTACTAAAAACACCTACATACTCAAAACCCCCACTTATTATTTTGAAATTATTGAGGGCACCCGCTTATTTTTCAATTTTTTTTTTTATAAAATATAAACCCACACAATTTTCCTGAAACACCTACTGCTTCTCCCCAATTTAAACCCTATACTAGAAACCTGCTTAAATCTACTTGAAATCCACCGTCAAGTCACAATGATGTTGTCGATGGCTATCTCTTCCTTAGCTCCTGAAAGTCGATGATGAGACGGGAAATCACGACGATGACAACGATGATGGCGCTCAACTTCAAAAGAGTTTTGGTTTAAGAGAGTTTCAGGTGGATATCAAGAATGAATTTTGGGAAGGCAAAAAGAAAAGGTGCTAATAAAATCTGAAAAATTTGAGAAAAGATATGTTAAGTTGGTGTATAACAAAAAAACCCTCAATAAATTAAATAAAAATAAAACGGAGATGATGAGGCAACTTATAACAAAAATAAACATAAAAAACTTATATGATCAATGATGTGTTATTGTATGACTCTTAGGTACTTAGCCCATGCACCCTATGCATTGCACATGCCCATGGCTGGTAGGCAAGCAACACAAGTGTCAAGTGACTTGTTACTCAAGTCACTTTTTGGGATGTGTGTAAAGTGAAATTATGTGTAGGCCATGATCTAAAAATCTTTGTTGTAAAAGATTGGGATGAAAAACCATCTCCATCGTTTTATTCAAAGCCGTCAAAGGCTATCTAAAATTAATGGCTCCCATGTAAATCTAATATATCATTTATTTTAGATTGTGTTTGATACATTTAATCAATTGATAGAGATTGTTTTTCAGTCCAATCTCTTACATAATACATCTTGAGATCGTAGGTGTCATCATATCACACATTATACATGATGGCTCCACATGGCACAAGTCCTCAAAAGCGACCCAAATATCATGACACAGCTAGTGCTTGGATTAAATACATGATACCAACTCAAAATTAAAAGGGGGCCAAGTACCATATCATGGATAAAAAGAGAGGCAACTGCCTTGAATTAACTAACTCCCGAGGCTTAACCATTAAGATGAGAAGATTGACCACCCCGGTTGGTTAACTAATGGCAACTCTTTTAACAATTGGCATTAGGTGTCTATCCCGTGCACCACTACTTGTGCCCAAGTTAAACTCTTTCCATCAAATCGGTCACACCTTGAGAGATGCTCAGATATTCATAAGGGTACAAATTAGTGAAAGTATATGTTTGACCTTTCACAAATTAATGCTAAAAAATAATTCTCGAGGTTGGTTGGGAGTTGGGAGAGGGAGAGATTGACCCTTGAACCATCCTTAGTGCATAGGCTAAGCACCTAATACTACCTCCAACTCTTAAAAGAATTTAAAAATTAAATAAAAACATGATATTAGGTACTTGACCCAACCACGAGGGCAATGCGCTACATAATCTCCTTCCATCAAAATGACTTAAACTTTTAGAGAAGCACAAATATTTATTGAGTTCCTAAATCAATTAAAGTATGCTTTTGAACTTTCACTGATTTGGTGCTCAAAAATTTTATCCATTGTCCAAAGTTGATGTAAGGAGCTTGATATGATATCAATTCAATGAATAAACCTAATGTATTGAACACCAACTCCCAAATAAAAGCTCGTTGGTTAAATTTGGAGAATCATGCAATCTCGAAGCTCTTTTATGCTTGTGGTATCTAAAGGCCCATGTGGCACATGAATTTTGACCTAATATCAACTGATTAAGTAAAGTTAGCAATCGATCATCGTCCAATCTTTATTACTTTTGGAGAGTAGAATGAAATCCGGGAACACTACCAACTTTACGGACAAATCATTATGGCTAGGAATTAAGCTTGAGAGATATGCCCAAATCATCACCAAATATTTAAAATTTGACTATAAGGGTGAACACTCATTGTAGATAATGAGTGCACGACATGGACTGAGACCAACTTGGATCTCTGCTACTGTTCTCAAGGTCCATGTGGCTTATGGGTCGCATATCATGTATAGCTACCTACTCGCAAGGGGTTAGGGTCACGGAGGCATAAATTGGAGTGTCCATCCGATTTTTAAAAAGTCATTGAGAAACATCAATCAAATCAGATTGACTCATTAATCCATGATCCGAAAAATCGGCCAAGGACTCCGAGTACCTAGTAGGAAGTGCTTTTGCTTATGGCCACGAAATCGTAGTCTATAAGAAGCTTCAAAATAAGGAAACATGTTAAAAAGACATCACACATAATTGCAAAAGTAAATCTACTCTACAAAAGCTTGGAAATGAGTATGACTAGGTTCTTTCTTGTAGGCCTAGCAGATTGTACTATAACCACTATGAAGGATGTCAAATCCTGGCAACCAAGATATAAGTTATGAGGAAAAGAAAAAAAAAAAAAAAAGTCCTCAAAAGGTAGCAATTCCTTTGCCCAAGTGCAAATGATCCTCATCTCGAACCCAATGTTTGCGATGAAGTCGATGGAGTAATGGCTCAAAGAGGAAAGGAGCATGATTCTCTTAAGGCTACAAAATTTCAACTTTACAGTAGATAGAAGGGTTGAATTTATAGAAAAGTTACTCTAGCTGGATGCTTAACAATTGTAAACTTTTATTGGTTCTTTTTTTAACACAAGGATTATAGTTTTCTTCATTGAAGCGACAATTTTTTTGGAGATGGGTAATGAGTAAATATACTTAGGAAATGTATAACAACTGAGTAACTTCCATCTAAGGTTTTTAGTTAGGTTGATCTAATTGGGTGTTTGAGGGTAAATAAAAAGGTTCATAGTGTTCCATCAAAAAAAAAAAAAAGGTTCATAGTGAATTTGAACTAAGAGGGGATAATAATCATAATATCATGCAAAGATGGTTCAGTTGTGAAGAGGGCGAGGGTGAGAAATGACTTAATGGTGCCGAACTGTGTCCCTTGTTAGGGCACTAAAAGATATCAAACCTTAATTATTGAAATGACAAAAATAACCCTACTCCACTCCCAATAACCCTACTCCACTCCCAGTTATTACACGTAAAGTCGAGCCCCAAAGAAAGGAAATCCAGGACTAGAACTGTAATTTCACCTTAACTACCTAAAATATAAGAGAAGAGGCCACGACTCTCTTGGATAGATCAAAACTTCTCATTGATGCTTCAGTTGCTACCCTTTACAAAAACCCTTAGAAGAGCTTATGCTCTCGCTTTTCTTTCTCTAAAATCTCTCATTCACAGCCGAAGATTTACAAACCAAAGCCTTAGAAGATGTCTGGCGGCTTCTTCCGAGTAAGAACTTTCCCCATTTTTGTCCAGTTTGTTTCTGATTTTTCGATCTCGTCTCGGTGTCTGTTGATTCTCGATTTGGAATTTTTAGGGCACGTCGGCCGATCAAGACACTCGATTCTCCAACAAACAGGCAAAGCTGCTCAAATCTCAAAAGTTCCCTCCTGAGCTTGATCAATTGGTCAGTATTAATCTCTTACTTGGGGTGACTGGCTTTTTTCGCTCGTAACTCGAATTTAATTTGAAGAAGCGGCAGCCGAAAACGCAAATGATTGAGGTTTCGCGTTTTGGGGGTACAAATAGATGCAAACGGGCCGGCGCGCTTGCGTTTATTTGGCTGCCAAACGCGCCACCTACTTAGTTGGCGAACGAGATGATTTCATTTCATCTTGTTTGGAATTTGGCGGCCATCGAAACCAGATTCCTTTTTTGTTTTTCTTCTTCAGACTGAGATTTGCGAAAAGCTAGGGTTTTTGGTAATTGGGTAGATTTCGATTTTCTGATGCACAAAGCTTGTTATCTATAATTTATTTGGCTTCGTTTGGACACCCCTTGTTTTTGCAATAAGCCACCATTAAATGTAATACAAAATGATAATTTGGTTTATTTTTTGTTTGGCAATCTATATTAATTTAATATTTTTCGTTAAAATATATTAAATAATTTGTGATCTTGTATCCTATCCAAACGAAGCTTAGTATTGTTTCTAAATTGTTGTAATTAGGTGGACGTGATGAAGGTGAAGATGGATGTCATCAGACCCTGGATTGCGAAGAGGGTCACAGAGCTCCTTGGGTTTGAAGACGAAGTCCTTATAAATTTTATTTATGGTCTTCTAGATGGGAAGGCATGTTTTCTTTTACTGTCTATTTAATGGTTTCGGATCCGTAAACGTTACTAGATTTTTTAAATTTGTTTTACAAATTCATTATTATTCATTATTATAGGTCATCGACGGGAAACAGATACAGATCCAGCTTACAGGTTTCATGGAGAAAAATACAGGGAAGTTCATGAAAGAGCTTTGGACTCTTCTGCTCAGTGCGGAGAAAAATGCCAGTGGTGTTCCTCAGCAGTTCTTGGATGCCAAAGAAGAGGAAACAAGGAAGAAGAAGGTCCGTTTCTAAATACTTGTTATGAAGCTCAGAATTTTGGGCGTATCCAATACTTCCAAATGAGAAGGGAATTGATCCATGGTTGATAACAGTTAAATAGGAATTGCTAGGTGTACCTTGGCACAATTTTTCATTATTGTTATCATATGCCCATGTGTTTTATGGGTTGATTTCTTGAAATTTTTTACAGGCGGAGGCTGATCGAATCACCCAAGAACTTCAAAAAAGGAAAGAGAAGGAGGGAAGAGAATATGAACAAGAAAAGCAGAAGAGGATGGTAACCAATTCATTTGAAAAATTGTTAACTATCTGAAATTGCAATTTTGTATTTGACTTCCGTTTGTCTTTGTTCTGGCGTTCAGCTTTATTTGGGTTCATGTCCTTCTTTGCCTCAAACTACTGTAGGACAACGCGGTAGATGACGCAAGGGTAACTAATGTTGCTTCTGATGCAATTTCAAAGCGCTCGCCCCTGAAGGATTCTAATACATTTACTGGAGAAGGGAATGAAGTTGAGGAGATGCATGGCTCGAGAGGAAAGAACAGGTTAGAAATGCATTTTATTCTATTTATTATTATTATTATTTTTGCATATTTTTGCTAATGAGCTGCTTGGTAGGTCTATATAATTTATCCATTTTTATCTGTCTGTTTCATGGGTAAACACTGACATGGTTCGATTTAAAAGACAATGTTCTGCTAAATGAGTGAACTTTGAATTGTACACAGCTGAACGAGCGAGATTTTTAGAGTAAAATGAGTTAGATGATTCTGGATGGATATGTTATTAAACTTATGCCACTTTATGAGCATACTAAAACTCTGTTATCTGTATATTCTATTGCCTATACTTTCAATGATGCAAATAGTTGCGGTCACAAATCCCCCCAGCTCCTCCCTCCTCTAAATATAAAGAAGAAAAAGGTTTATTTTCTTGTTTTTTTTTTTGCTGCACCTTCCAAAGTGGAAAATAATGTTGGGTTAATCGTCGGTACATTAGGAAATGAAGCACCACGTATACCTAAGTCCCTCCTCATAACCACCTTGGTGAGAACTTTTTGATTCTCTATTATGTTCTTTGTCTGTACAACCTGCCCAAAGATATCAAGATCCACAAGCCTTGTTACCATGTGATTGAGACATCTCATTTTATTAATCCAGTTGGTGAAAGTTCCTGAATTCATTACAGAAACTGTTCTAAGCATGCCAGAAAATGTTGAGTCCATTTGCTGCTGGATTTACATTTAGCATCTCCACCGTGACACCTACCCCGAGGTTCTATGTTACGTAGACAATACATATATGACATTGGTCTGGTTTTATTCCTTGATAGCACTTAGCATAGTGACAACAATCAGAGTATTTATTTATTTGTTTTTTGAAAAATTGCAATTTATTCACCGAATGAATAAATCGGTAATAAATTGCGATTGATTAAAAAGTCATGATTTTCATGATTTTTTTTTTGTTTTTTTCTTTTATATCCATGGGTGTCCGGGTGAGCTTGCGCGCACCTCGACTAATCCCACGGGGCCCTGGAGCTAACGACCGGGTAATACTCCAGTGGCCCGAGGGGACTCGAACTGGTGACCATTGGGGATCAAACCCAAGGCCTGACCAACTGAGCTACCCCTCCGGGTTAATCATGATTTTCATGATTAATTCATGAAAAACACAACTTATTCAAAGAGTTGCCACTTAAAGTATATAAGTTAAAAATGCATTTTTTTAGAGTATGTAAGTTAAAAGAAATGAAACCTTACACTTTCTAGTTTCTAAATTCTAAACCCTAAGCTTGCACTTTCGTCTCCTCTCCGGGTTAAACCCTAATCTTGGGGCTCCTCTCTTCCTCTCGCCTTCTATCCTAGTCTCTCCTACACTAAAAACTAAGAAAACTAAGCTCAAGTCATCGCCATCGCCAATGGTGAATCACCGAGATTAACGGCGAATCACTTTTTTGAATAATTGTGATTCCTCATTTTTTCCCCTTCTTTTCTTTAGTGTGATTCACGGTGAAGCACTTTGATTTCATTTTGATTCACCGTGAAATCAACTTTATTCCTGCACTCTTGCTTACTTTTTTGTTGGGGCTGGGGGGGGGGATGCCATTCTAGGTCATCTTTCATGATTTTCAAATTTGATTATGCATATTGGTTTCCCTTCTGAAGGGGTTTTAAAATATGATCTGGATGTCTTTAATGGAATTTGTTTCTTTTTTGGATTCATATTTGCAATTCAATTAATTTCTCTGCCCCTGGTTTGGTACTTTGGTTTCATCTACTTGGATTGATTGGGTATTCTCTGTTGTGTCTGCATGTGTTTAACGTTAATCATTTTAGAGGTGTTATATTCTTTACACATTTGATGGATGAAAATTATGGACTATGCACTTTTGTTCATGAGAATTATATGATTTGAATTATGTATGGGGGCTTTTGTTTTCCAAAAATTATGGACTATGGACTTTCTTTTCTTCAGAAAATTATGTTAGACCTTGGAGGATTATTCCCGTGGCCCGTACCTGTATGCACTATGCACCTCTGTACCTTATGAGTCGTATGATCTGAATTATAGAAGATTTAGAGGGAATAACACCTCCTTGTTTGTTGATGCTATTGTTTAATGTCGACTACAATTCTTTTTTGAAAGGATAATATTATTGGTGTTATTTTGCTCAAAAAGTATGTTCAGAACTTAGAATAAATCTTTTCGTTTTGAAAATATGCAAAGTAGTCTAATGCATTGGATGTATCATTGAATGATGCATTCTAACAGATACTGATATCACTGAATGATGATTTCTTAAAAAAACTGATATTTTTACTCTTGCAAGAAACTTTATATGCTTTATTGTAAGTTTGGTTATAGCACAGTGGAATAGTTTATCTATGTTTATGTATATGACCCTCTATCTTTACATGTTGTAATCCCACTTTACTAAGATGTGACCTTGATTTTTCAGTGTTTGGGACTTTGAGGTTAGATTTTGAATGATTATGATCCTCTTATACCTGGTAGCATTAATTTTTTTTTTCTTGAAAGAGGACAAGAGAAGCATATAGTTGGAAACAAAAAATTGTTTCATTCAGGATGCTAAAAGAAGTGCGCATAAGTTGATGTGACAACTCAAAAACATACAAATCACAAACAATTGATATAAAGGGATGGGATCTGACTTATAGAGAGCTTCATGCTGAATATTTCAGTTATATTTACCATTGCTATAATACTATGGTTATAGACCAGGGTTTAGGATTGGTAGGTATGCAAAGAAATTCTGTGCTGATTTAGTTTTTCACATAGATATATAAATATTTTGGATATATCAGTCTCTATTGGGAGGTAATTTTCTATTTCTCTCTCTCTCTCTCTCTCTCTCTCTCTATATATATATATATATATATATATATATATACATACACTCACACATCATATAACAGGCAATGGGCAACTCTGGCTTTCCCAGGTTGTATCCTTTTCTATTGCAATGGATCTGATATTGACTGAGATCCACTTTACTTATTTAGTCTATATCAATTTGCATGTAATAACTTACCAAAAGTAGCTCTAATAGTTTCTCTTTCAGCATGTAGGGTTTTCCATCATTGATATTTTAAGCTTTTGCTTTTTCCCAGTGGTGTTGTAAGGTAAAAGTATGATTGGTATTGGTTGATTCAAATTAAGATGCGTATCAGATAGTACACTATACAATTTAGTAGTGAATACATCTTTTGGAATGTTCATAATATTGCCTATCCTAAATGCTTGCCCTTATTTCTTTTGCAGGATTTGCAAATCTCCACATTCAGTTGACAATTCCCCTTTACCTCGTCGGTATGTACTCTTTCTGCTTTAATGATGTTTTATCAAGTAAATTGCTTAATGTTCTAACTATTAGAAATTGTGGTAAATTTTTGGTTATTTGACTTGCTCCATCAGAAGCACACCTTCACCTGCTGGATCAAGCGGCAAGTCATTTTCCAATTCTAGGAGCTATTCAGAGTACGTTGCTTTTCTTCTTCACTCCCACCGACCATAAAATATTTTTTTTGTTGTTCAAATAGTTATTCAGAGGCTGCATTCTCAGATGTCCTGGTAGCATCCTGGCTCCATATAAGGTCTTTGTGGGGGATATTGTTTCAAAATATATGAATTTGTCACAGTGAAACCTTGTTCATAAATGAACGACATAGTAATTAATTCATGCATTAATGAACTGTATGTGTTCAGTAGTATGATATGCTGACCTTGGAATCTCCTTGTGTTGCCCTAAGGCCCAAACATTTCTCCTACGTACTAGTTCATAGATATGAATTTTTTCTTTATCTAGTAATACTTTTATATTGAGTTTTCTTTTTTGCTAGCTATTCTCTTATTAAGGAACACAATTGGTATATGGTTTTATTATATCTCTTGAAAAAACCTTATTTTTTTCCAGTTCAGTACACAATGCACCCGAATTTATCCACATTTTATATTAATATAGTTTCTACTTATAATTTCTTTTCACTAAACATGAATGCATAAATATCCTTACAAAATTTCCCTACTTCAGTGATAGGAACAAATCAAGGAGCACATCTGGATCTCCTCAGTCACGTAGGCGTTCCATATCTCCTGATAGACGGTACCGTTCTCCTCCAAGACGCTCTATTTCTCCCCGTCGCAAGTATTCACCGCGGAAGCGTCGGTCTCCTCCAAGAAGATCACCTCATTCGCGGCGAAGATCATTGTCACGCTCACGTCGTAGATCACTCTCTCCCATTCGTCGTAGATCTCCTCCTGTGCGGCGTATATCTCCTTCCCCTGTGCGGCGCAGATCACCTTCCCCTGTTCGACGTAGATCGCCTTCCCCAGTGCGGCGAAGATCTCCTTCTCCTGTGCGGCGTAGATCTCCTTCCCCTGTGCGGCGTAGGCTCCGTTCTCCTATCCGACGGAGGTCTCCATCGCCACCACGCCCTATGAGGAGGAGATCTCCTTGGTCTAGATCGCCGAAACGTTGGAGGAGGTCACCAGTGCGGTCACCTAGAAGGCGCGCTGTGGATTCTCAAATTTCTCCTCGACGAAGAAATAGGTATCAAGAAATTGGATCTATTGAGTTCTTTGGTATTGTTTTATGGGAACAAATATCATCTAATCTGGTAGTATATATAATTATACATGCAGGAGTCGTAGTCCATATGGAAGTCGGAGTCGTAGTCCTCCATACCGGAGCCGTAGGAGTTTGAGTAGAGATCGTGATAGCCACATTAATGGTGTTGAATCTAGAAGATATCGAGATGATAATGCCTCTCAAAAGTAATTCTACTTGTGGAGCGTCTAATATGTTTCTGGTTATTCCTGGTTTAGTTTGTTTGTATCTTTTTCAAAGAACCTTTACTTAATATGTACAGGACACGTGGTAAGAGGTCTCCGGTTCGGCGTGCTGTTGAGAGAGAGGAGATTGAACGAGCTGGGCCTGGTCGCAAGGAGCCCGTTTCTGTGTCCCACCAACTGCGGTCTCCGCAATGTGATCCTAAGGAACGTAGTGTTGCCCATCATAAAAAGCCTGTTTTCTCACCTTCACCAGTAAAATCCCCAAGTCCATCACAATCTCCACCATACACGCGGGGAACAATTCGAAGTGAAC
Source organism: Chloranthus sessilifolius (assembly GCA_021018995.1). Taxonomy (NCBI): domain Eukaryota; kingdom Viridiplantae; phylum Streptophyta; class Magnoliopsida; order Chloranthales; family Chloranthaceae; genus Chloranthus; species Chloranthus sessilifolius. The sequence continues at coordinate 154,027,850 of CM037585.1, read as the reverse complement.
ATAAAAGGTCTATATTTATCTTGTGTTTTCTAATTTCAAACAACTTTTTTTTTTCCTTGGCCATTACTGCTCATATATTGGTATATTTACGTTCTAATCTGTTTCTCAAGAGCACTCAGCCCGCTTGAGAGTCCTGCTAGGCAAACTAGGGAACAAGCAGTTCATCCTGACAGTCCAGAAACAAGTATAGATGTGGATGCAGTCCGTCATGCCAGGTTGGATTTGATTTGATTGTTACATGGTCATTTTCCCTTTGGACTTTTGAGTCTACCACACTCGATTTTACTGCAAGATGTGCTTAAATATTTTTTATTTCTTGCCCGTGTTTTTTTTTTTTTTTTTTTTTTCAGGGAGGATTCAGGTCAGATATTTGACTCTTTGAGAAAGATACACTCACCCACAGTTGGGAGTCGAAAGAATTTGCGCACAAAGGAGTTAAATCTGGAGGAGTACTCTTCAGATAGATTAGCAGTCACTCAATCTGCTGAGGCTCGGGGTCATCCTTATAAAATGGAATCGAAGAAAAACGATCGTGAACGAAGGAGGTGTTCTGCTGTCTTTGATAGCCTATATTTTCTTCTTCTATTCATAATATCTCTGATAAACTTAATGTTACAGTTTTTTTTTTTTTTTTTTTTGTTTTTAAAGCAGTGACATAACTTCTCTAAAGGCTGAATTTCCTGAAAGGCGTACTCAGCAGGTATCACGTGTATCAGAAGAAATAGAGTATGGGCCTGGGAGGCTAGAGGCTGCTGAAAATGATGAATGTGCATCGCCTAAGCAACTTGCTAGATGTTCTTCGCGGGATGAAATGCTAAGTAATGAGCATGCCTTCCTGAAGAAATCAAACTCAAGGGATGGCCACAGACAGGATGAGAAGAAGCGATCTCTTCCAAGCAACGTTGAGTTTAGTGACTTACGCCACAAAATAGATGCCGTGCACAAATCCACAAACAAGGTAGACCAAAGAAACCGGGTGGGCTCCTTCAATTCAGATTCTGAAGAAAATGAGACACATGTATATCAGAACATCAAACAGAGGAAGTCCAAGAGGCCCGAGAGCCATGGAGTGGCATTGGATGATGATGCTGGGTTTGATTCTCAAATAGATGAGAGGAAGGAGGCTAAAAGAAGAAGGAAGGACGAGAAGAGATTGCGCAAGGAGGAGAGGCGTCGAAAGCGTGAAGAGAAGCACCGTAGAAGAGACGAGCGACGTGCAGGCAAGCTGAAAACCAAGTCTATGGATACTGTGACCCCCCCTTCAGATTATGAGAAAAATCAGAATCATGCTGACAATTCGGATGGTGATATTGCCTTAAGGAGGGATGCACATCTTACTGACGCTGAAGAAACAGAGTCCGAGCAGAAAAAACTTGAGATCGAGCTGCGAAAAAAGGCTCTTGAATCTCTCAGAGCAAAGAAGGCTATTAGTCATTAAATTTGTTCTTGTTGCCTTTGGAATTTTTAAGCTGATTTTCTTCCTTCTCATGTAGAACATTATCTTTACATAGTACTAAGCAGTTTTATCACTTTTGTTATGTAGATTGAGACAATCGCCATAACAAGTGAAGGTCTCCCCCTATATAGTATAGTTGTTTGATGTGGGCCGTGTTTCATTCTGGCAGCTAAAGTGGATAAATGACGATTTCATGAGCTATTTCCTTGATGCAACTTTGTCCTGACATTGCTGCTATATTTTATGGTAATATTCACCGTCCCTTCATGGGGAATTGATTTCATTGTTTTTAGGATATTTAACTTCCTGTAAGTATGATGATCATTGCTATGGTTTCATTCAGATAGATGGTGACTGATGGTAGGTAGTGACACTAGATTTCTAGATTTCCTTTAGCATTTTAATATATGCTGTGTGATGCCAGTTAGATAAAGTTGCTGCAGAAACCCTTATCGGGTTTCCTGAAGCTACCAATTCCACTTATGTTGTTAAAAAACCTAAAGATCTTGGAGTTTTGTCTAATCTGAGGTTGATACTGAATGAGCTTTGTGGTTGATTGATAGATGAGTACTTTCAAGTAGGTGACTTGGTTCCACAGGCCTTGTGCAGAACATCTTTTTGAACTCCAAACCAGGTGAAAAGTTACCTATGTTTTATGGGTTTCTTTAGAAGGAAATTTCCAGACTATTGGCTAATATTAATTTTCATTTAAATTTTGGAATGCTGTTATTTTGTATATTGTTTAATTTTTGTATGGTTCGCAGCTTGACAGTGGTTCCTGGCACTATATTTTAAATATACACCAAGGTGATTTATGCAATTAAGCAATTATGTGGAGAACGTCACCATGTATGTATGTGCTTATTGTACTTTGAAAGATAATACCACTTTATTCATTTTCTTTGCTGTATGAAGGAGATCACATGTAGTAATGTCATCAATCAATTATTATTGTTAATAATAGTATAATAGTAATGGGCTCTCCTGCACCATGTTCTCCACAAGGCATTACCTATTGAGGAAATCCATTTTGTGAAGTATAATTTGTTTTCCTATTCTTTGCTGTGATGTTTTCCCTGTAGAGAAAATTAAACCATATTGAGTTCTGTTTGTGTTATACACACAGACTGCTTATTATCACTATAAAAGGACTCATGGGATCTGTTTAGTTACCAAACTATCTGCTATCTGTGTGTGAGCGCGTGTGTGAAAGGGCTCATGGGATCTGTTTAGATACCAAATCCTAGTAATTTGACTCTCTGGGAAGGTTTTTTTTTTTTTTTTTTTGTAGGTAAGCTGGGCTCGAACCTGCGACCTTGAGGTTGCAATATTGTCAACCTTCCATTGTGCTACAGGCCCAAGCCATAGCTCTGGGAATATTATTTATTAGATTCTCATGCTTTCCTATGTTGTATGCTACATTATGTGCACCCACATTTTTGAACTTTGGTTCTTTTGGATTGCGGCTAATTTTTCTTTGATCTATTGCAATACCAATATGGTAATAATATAGTTATAAATTGCAAGTGTGCGGGATCAGTTTAGATACCGACTCCTAGTAATTTGACTCTTTGGGAAGTGGAACTAATTTTAGCAGGCAGATGGGAAGTGGAACTAATTTTAACACATAAAAATGTAGACAAAAGGAACCTGAGGACTAATGTATTCATAAATTTTTTGAATTATAAAATTTTAAGCGTTTGAATTATGATACCTAATTCTTAAGCTTTGTATAGCAGGCCAATGTTACCTGATTCGCAGGTTCGCTTGTTTTGAATTCGGGTTTGTAATTTGCAATTCGCTAGGGGTAGGGTGAATTTCAAATGAAAAGTAACTATTATAATATATTTATTGTTTAATTATTAATTACATATAAATATTAAATTTACAATATATTAAAAAATAATGCAATTTGTATAGCAATTGCATAGATGGAGCGGTGGTTATACACGGTGTTGTCATATACGATGGCATAATCGATTATTCGATTGCATATGCGACTTTGGACCTTCAAATCGCATAAGCCATGATGGCTTATGCGATCGCATAATGCTCCAATGGTCATAAATATGACCGTTGAGCACTTTGTTATTTTTTCTTTTCTTTTTTGGGGTTCCATGACCTCTATAAAAGGGTGGGTTGGGTCCTATACTCTTCACACAACTATTTTGGCTCATTCTTCCTCTCTAATTTCCAGTCTAGACTCCCAATCTCCCCTCATCTTGCTAATTTTCTCTTTAATTTTTTTTATGCTTTGTAATCCTATTTTTCAGTATATTAAAAATTGTAATTAGTTTTAAAAGTAGTGTTAGTGTGTAAGCAAGCTTCAAAGCCTCAAAGGGAAAGATCAAGGAATGATTCAAGGAATCAAGATTCAAGATTGAAGAGTGAAGCAAACTTCTAGTCTTCTGTCAATCTCAAGTGACCCGGATCAAGCAAGCCTTTGGGGGTTTTAGTTTTATTATTTTTGTTTCAAAATTTTTAAATCTCTAATACTGTTTTCCTAGTTTCTATCATCAATTAATTATGGCTACCTCTTGTAACCCGGATCCTCTAAGACCTAAATCGAGGCGTCCTACCGAGAACAAACCATAGTATGCACCTTGTGAGATTATGAGAGCACATGTTGTATAGGCCGACATAAACAACATCTTGCTCATAGAAAAGCTAGTCCGGAAATCCGAAAGGAAATCATGGAGTATATGGACAAGCATTCTAGGAAAAAACATGATAAAAAATCCCAAGGATGTGGTTAATCAAAGGGAGGGCAACCCGCTCAAACAACACTAGATAACCGATTTAAAGTAAGGGTAAACCAACAATAATCCAATATATGGCTAAGTGGTTCTACCAAGCCGACACTACTTTCAATGCCATTAAACTAAAGTGCTTCAAAGTGATGATTGAAGCGCTTGGGCAATTTGGACCCGGACTTTGACCTCAATCCTACCACGAAGTCCAGAAAACATGCCTCAAAGGAGAGGTAAGAGTGACAAAAAATGTATTAGCCGAATATAAGGAAACATGGAAAATATATGGTTGCACATTATTGGCTGATGGATGGAAGGATAGATCCGGTCGGACATTGATCAACGTCTTGGCAAGTTGTCCTACCGGAACTATGTTCTTAAAATCGGTAGATGCAGGTAGATGCATCGACCCAATCTCACACGCTCGAATAGTTATTTACATTTTTGGATAAAACCATAGAAGAAATATGATCAAAATATGTTGTCCAAGTTGTAATGGTCAATGGGCATCTTACGTAGCCGCCAGTCGCGCGACCACAATTATATTGGATGTGCCCATTGTTTAGACCCAATCCTAGAGGATATAGGTAAACTACATATTAAAATAATTATTAAGGCTACGAGGGTAATTGTGTTTATGTACAAACACGCGCTTCTAACTTAAGGAATGCTTAAAGCTATAAGAGGCAATTTATTACATCCCGCCTTGACCTCCCAATTTACAACTGTATTTTTAACATTGCAAAACTTACATGCGAAAAAGGAGCTTAGAAGCTGTGTAACATCGGCCCAATGAAGCATGGGCCTTGGTCAAAGATGGCCGATGGTAAATGGGTTGCACATTGTTTTGCAAAACCAATTTTGGACTGGTGTTACATAAACCCTACATGATTTCCAATCAATCATAGATGTGTTGCGATTGGTTGATAGTGAATATATATACTAGTAAAAGGCATGTGCAAATGCACATAGACATTATGACCTTTAAATGATTGAACTTGATTTTTAGACATCTATTGGGTGATTTGAACAAAAAAAATAAATATAGTATTTCAAGTGTTTGTTACTATGTTTTATCATTTATATGATTTATTAAAGACAAAAAAAACACTTATTGCTATGTTTCATGTCTTCATTAAGTATAATTTAAAAATATACAATATATATTTTTTGTGGATACTAATACTATATATCTCTATATTTTTTTAAATGTAGATAGAAATGGAGAGATGACCACCAAATTTGGTGGTGAGTTATCGGTGGTATTTTTGGGGGATCCCAAATTTGTGATGAGTTACTGGTATCAGCCGATACCTATATTTTTAATGCTTATGAACACGGTCCATAATGCTTATGCATGCTTATGTAGTGTCAAATATTTGCACAATACATGATCTCTATTATAAGATTGAATATGGTCAAAGCCCATCGTCTGATCAAGTAGTTGACTGTGTTGAATCATATGATAGAGATTATTTTATGTGCCTGTCTTTTGCACAAAAGATCTTTATATCATGGCCTTAAAATCAGTTGACTTAGATATATTTTCACGTGGCCCAGCTACCAAAGATAGCAAGCCTTTCTCTTAAATTAGGTGTAATGTGATGTATGCCTATAATCATCATCACTTTTTGGGATGCATGCTATGAAATTATAATTGGACCGTTTGATAGTGTGTGAAAGATGGGGCGAACAACAATCTTTATCATTAGATTGAAAGACGTCAACCGTTTAAGCACCTAAAATTTTGGTTAAGAAGAATCTTTAGTTATAAATAAAGGCACCCAAAATTCTCTTAAGCTAAAAACCACCGATTGCTTTAAATTGGACGATGGAGATCATTTTTTGCTCCAATCTTCCACAAAATGGAACTTGAGATCATATGGGCTTGTGAGTTTGAGGGATTTGCTTATCTGGGTCGCGATTTTTTTGAGTTTTCTCATCTGGTCGGTAATATTTCACGGTTTGGAGAGAAGTTTGCGGTTGGACACCACCATCGCCGATGCTGATGGCGCTTCCTCCACCACCACCACCGATGCCGATGCCGCTTCTTCCACCACCACCACCGATGCCACTTCTTCCACCACCTACAGTCGCTTTGCTTGTGGAAAGAGAACCAGAAGGTGAACTCGGATGGATCAAGAGAAGAAAGCAAGGATTTTTCATCGGCGTTCGATTTTTTCTATTTACCCATGGATTTCAGGGTTTTTTTTTTTTTTGAATATATTCATCAAAGGCGTTCGATTTTGTCTATTTACCCATGTATTTCAGGTTTTTTTTTTGTTTGAATATATTCAATTTTTGACATATTCTTAGCTAAATTGAGGAGTTGATTTAGAGGTTTCAGAAAATTATAATCTTTTGTGTGAATGTGTTACTTTCAACCCTAACACCCGAACTCTCATGTTTTGTTGCCTTCCATTAAAATAATATTATTGCCTTCAATGACTCCTTATTTTATTCAATTTTTTGAAAAGCCAAAATAAATAAAATCCGCTAAACGAAGATTGGAGGTATCACCCCAATTTATACATCAGTGTAAATCACTATGGAGCCGCCCTTATTGACTAAATAAGCTATTAACTTTCGAGTTAGTAGTATGCACATGGATTCAAGTACCAAAGTTTGTGTTCGGTCATCACTGACCGTCCGCTAGTCCAGATGGAAGGACCCCCATGTGGATTGACAAAGCCCAACCCAAAAGCATTGAATTGGAGAAGCAATCCAATCCATCCTACCCAACTACACATACCATACACAAGCCTGTAAATGAATGGTCATCCATATTCACCAACAGAAGTGTATTGATCAGATAGTTACGATCGTGCAATTGATATGATGCTTGGTGGACAATAAAAAAAATGCTTTCACATGCAATAAGATATCAAGAACCGATTGAAATCTATAAATACAAAACAAAGACTGGAGGTATCACCCCAATTTATACATCAGTATAAATCACTATGGAGCCGCCCTTATTGACTAAATAAGCTATTAACTTTCGAGTTAGTAGTATACACACGAATTCAAGTACCAAAATCTGTGTTCGGTCATCACTGACCGTCCGCCAGTCCAGATGGAGGGACCCCCATGTGGATTGACAAAGCCCAACCCAAAAGCATTGAACTAGAGAAGCAATCCAATCCATCCCAGCCAACTACACATACCATACAGAAGCCTGTAAAATGGCCATCCATATTCACCAACAGAAGTGTACTGATTAGATGGTTACGATCGTGCAATTGATATGATGCTTGGTGGACAATAAAAAAAATGCTTTAACATGCAATAAGATTTCAAGAACCAATTGAAATCTATAAATACAAAACCTCGTTTCTCCATTATACTTACATAAAACCTCAACACAAAACCATAGCGTTCTACAATATAAAAAAAGCAAACATTAGCAACGATAATCGAATCACATTCGCAGCATACCTGCTGTGGAACGAATCGAAAATCAGTGCTCCTTCTGGTACAAACACCAAAAATGCAGGCAATAAATGAAAACCTAAAAACAACAGGAAGAAACCAGAGAGGAGGAGAAGCGAGTCTAGTGAGAGAAGAAGAAATAGGGGTGGAGAGGAGGAGAAGCGAGAGAAGAAGAAATAGGGCTGGACGAACACCCCTTTTCAAAGAGTTTCATTGGCCGATGAGAAAATATAGGCGCTCAAGTTAGATTAGGACTCTAGGCTATGAGATATGAGTTAGGGAGAACTCTGTTTTCGGGACTTGCGGCTATGAGATATGAGTTAGGGGCATTTAGGCATGGAAAATTGACATAAACTATTTTCACTTTTATACAGTAGTAAGGATATAGTTTTCTAGAGAGTGCCCAAGAAAAAATAAAATCTAATAATCAATTCAAGTCATGATTATATTAACCCGTGTTGGATATAATCAACAAGAGGTGGGGAAGCCAAATGGCATCTCCACTATATTCGGCAACCGTCATTCTTAATCCTGCTTTGTACTTTACACATTCAGATTGAGGTGAAGCAGATGCCACTCACATGGTTGACTTTCTTGATTGCTTAGAGAGGATGGTCCCTGCTAGAGGCGAACATGTTTTAATAAGCCATCAGTTGACGCCTTCTTATAAGAAGGCGGGTGGATTTTTTGGAAGAGAAGTTATCTGACATAGAAAAATAAAAATTCCAAGTAAGTTTAAACTATAAGTGTCTTCAAAGTTCAAATTAATTAATGTATAACTAGTAGTTCTAATAATTCTCTTTAATCCACAGCCGACTGGTGGGCAGCTTACGGGTAAATCTGATAACAAAGGATCCCATTTTGAAGAAACTGGCCATTAGGATATTTGACCTTGTTCTGCATCAAGATGTGAGCGGAATTGGAACTCTTTCGAGATGGTAATCCAATTCTTAAACTCTTATAGAGAATTTTTTAATTAGATTCGTAATTTTGAAGTGTTGGACAATATCATATTTTTAATGGTCCTCATGTCTAATAGATTCACACGGAGAAGACGGACCGACTTGAGCAAAAGAAGCTCAAGGACTTGGTGTTCGTGTAATACAATAAAAAATTGCGAGAATGATTTCTTGAAAAGTGAGGGAAATTGAGATTCTATGACCTCATTTGTGTGGATGATGTGCCTCCTGGCCATCTATCGATGGTTGATACACTAGATGAGCTTTTCTTCTTTGGGGAAGATTTGACATGGGTCCAAGTTGAAGAAGCGACTCTTGGTCCGGTACCCGCTGAAAGGAGGAGGCGATCAATGGTGGAGGTAGTAGCAACCAAGGCATGCATATTGATGAAGAAGATGAAATAATAGAAGAAGAAGAAGAAGAAAGATGACCAGACGATATAGACTCCTTCTTAGTGAGATCGAATGAAAAAGAAATAGAGGAAGAAGAGGAATATCTAGAAGAAGGTGATGATTCCGATGACGACGACAGTGCTAGTGATGATGGTGGTAATGATGGAAGAGATGTACTACAATGGGTTAGAGATCAATGTGTAGAGTATATTGCTGATACTTAGTATCAAAATTGAAGTTATATTTTTTTATATTAGTATGTATAATGTATGACACTTTTTTTTTTATTAAATGTAAGAACATATATTTTCCCCTTCTTTGTCATTTACTTATTTCCAAATTTTTGTTAGTGTTACTTTAGTTGTTCGACTTAGGTACTTATTATTATATAGTTTTTTTTTTTTTTAAATTTATAAAAAATAAAAACAATTCATTAAGCCATGACTTGATTAAGCGATTCCGCTTAAGCGAAATGCAGTCAAATCGCGTAGCATGGCTTCGACGATTTGACAACATTGTTTATACATTTGATGTTCAGGTAGATAGACCATGGTTCAAATTCCTTTAGTGTAATTTTTTTAAAAGAAAAAAAATGCGTCTGTAGGCTGGTTCGCCCATCTTGAGCGAACTGGAGCGAATCGTACTGCGAACCGGTTCGTGATTCGCCGGGTTACCTAGCGAATTAACTCATCCATATTCTAGGGTAATGAAGACCTCTAAAGTTTTAAGAATGATAAGAAGGTTGGCAATTTGAACTCATTTCATACAAATCCTGGCGCCACTATTCAACTGATTTGCTTTTGTAACGAAAGCCCTTGGAAAGATGTTATTTATTGAGGATGATATCCAATTTTATGTTTAATATATTGCATTAGTTTGTCCATTTGAATACCATAAGTCTCTTTTGGATGATTATTTGCTCTTGCTGTTCCCCTGAGTCCCTGACATCTCTAACCATAGAAATTCATCTGCTTTTACCAAGGATGAGCACTGTAGTCGTCTGTTTTTTTGGGGTGTAGTCCTTTATTGCAATTTCAAAAGTTTCAACTACCGTGCATTTTTATGTTACATATGATGCACAAAACACGCTACATCAGTTGACAACAATACCCTTGGGACATGGTATCTAGATAATGCATCATAGTGGGTATAATGCTCGTAGTTAATAAGAGCATACTGATGCGGGACGACGCTAAAATCCTAATATGCGTATTTGGGATTAACTTTAGAATGAATTGAATAACAGAAATATTCGAAATCATTCAACACTTAAAATTAATTCAATGAATTCAATAAAACAGTTCGATTAATTCATTTTAGCGTTCGCATGCACAAAGATTTCTCGATATAGAAAAATGGCTCCGATGAGGGAACTCGAGTTTCGTTCTAATTTAGGGTATCAAGCGATAATTACAATATCGTCTCTCGACTCCTCGGAAATTTTGGATGAAATAAAACTTGAATATATAGTTCAAAAAGGAAAAGTCAAGGATATCAATGAATAAGGATTTGAGATTTTATTTTGATTTTTTTTCAATGGAAATAAAAAGATATTACCTGACGATAATCTAGAAAGACAAAAATAAAAGGGATAGATTTCCAAGGTTTCACACCAAGGTTTTTTCGAAGCTTCACACTACGGCTGTAGTCGGCTTCACACCAAGTCGCATGAGAAACGATTGCTCACTCCTTAAGATTTGAGGATTCACTCCCTCGGTTGAAAACTCTTCTCAAACTTTCTTGGACTTGCACAAAAGCAACTTTCTTTTTATTCAATAATCAATCAACTAACTAATAATGTCTTTACAAGCCTTTATATAGGCTAAGAAAATCCTAATATGATATTCGAAGACTTCTAAAATAATAAAAGACTAAAAGACAAGTTTTCGTAACAAAAATAGAAAATTCCCGCAAGTCCGTCGTGCGGTGGACCCGACCTACGAACGTCCGTCGCTTTCAATGCGCAGAAACCAGTGAACACCTAATAACGGACGTCCGTCGTAGACTGACGGTGTTGCTTCTTTTATTTCTTTCTTTATTGTTTTCTCTTTGCGCTTTCCTCTGTTTTGTCTTGTGTGGTGTCCCCATCACATACTCATTGTTCGAATTGTACAATGAGATTCTGACTTACCAAATCTAGTATCCTAGTCACTCCATCTTTTTTTGATGGATTGAACCCGGGGTCTCAAGATCATTCCACCTTATATTTTCCTAGGGAACATCTAGTTCAAGAAGGTTGATCTTATTTGAGTCCCGATATTCTCTCTTAGCTGATTCTTTTACATGGCACTGGATAGTATATATTAGTCTTGTTGATTATATTTACAGTTTTGGGGGTGCTAAATGTACTTTTGAAAAGAAAAAGTGCAAGCAGAAGTATAAATTGGCTAGGACAATGGCAGCGAATTCCCTAAACAAATTGATTCTACTTCCACCTTTTTAGCTGCAGAGTCTGTACAAGATTGATATCATTCCTATTAATACGATTAAAATAAATGGGAGATCCATCTCCACCTTTGTTTCCTCTGAAGATGATTACTTTTGTGGCAGGGTGTTCATCTTTGTTGTTATCCATGTTTGTAAATTTGGTGCATTGTTGTAGCAGTTATCCTTATTTCTTGGTAAGAGAGCTTTTGTCCTCTATCTGATACCCCAGTGCTTTTTTTTTTGGGAGGGTGGTGGTGGTGGTAGTATGATGTTATTTCATATTGAACGTCAATCCCTCAAAAGTAAAATCTTGATCTGCTATTGAGAAACTCTGTTAGCACTTTGGCTCGATCAAGAACTTGGTCAATTTTTTTTCATGTGTTTACTCAGCACTATTGTACCTTACACGATGAATGTTGTAATTGGTGAAACTCCTTTTCTTTGGCTAAAAATCTCTAGTAATCTGTGGTTTTCCTTCGTCATTATGTAGTAGTGTTTGGGGATGCCCATCCTTTTTAATGGTGGTTGCATTTGTCTTAATTGATGAAATTTGATTCTTCTACAAGTTCTTGGACCCTTTTGGTCACTTGTGGAGGGATTTGGGAGACACCCACGCCTCCAGGAGTATTATTTGGTTGGACAACCTTCTAAGGCATTTTTTTTTTTCCATTTCTGATCGTATTCATTGTGCTATGACCTTCCTATTGTGTTATGCAAAAAGAAAGGAAACCATTGGTCGCTTATTGCAGGTCAGAGGGGGATGTTTTGGAATATCCAGCTTCACCATGATTCAAAGGAGGAATATGAATTGTTAAACAAGTTTATTGGGCATTCTTGAAGAGGTGCTCGTTTTCATGTCTCTTGGAAAATAGCCTCTCCTCGAATAAATCCTCATGTAATATCCTTCTAATCGAGCAACATTGTACTTTGTTGTGGAAGGCCCCTGCTCCTCTGCTCTTCTTTTGCTGTGTACAAATTGGGAAAAATTCTCATTGTATATCATCTTCACAATCGGGTTTTGGCCTTGCCAAATTGGTGTATTATGTATTATGCTAGCCAAGAGTTGGGTGAGCATCTATTATTGCACAGCCCAGTGAATTATTAGACTTGGATGTTTTCCATGGGCCTGTTGGTGTCTCCCATCCTCTTGCAGCTTTTATTGCTTCCTAGGGGTGCAGACCTTTTTAATAATGGAGGGCTCTATTGTTGAATCCCCCTTGCTCATCCGAGATGCTCTTCTTTTGTTGGTCTATGTGTTGGGTTATGGTAAACCATCTTCACAGTTGGGGGTTGGCCTTGTTGAATCAGTGCATTTTGTGCAATGCTAATGAAGAGTCGATTGAGCATCTATTAACTGCCAGGTGGTCTATTAGATTTGGATGTTCTTCATGGGTGTAAAGGAAATCTATTGGTCTCTCCCGTCCTCATGTTCTGCTACGTTGCTTCCTAGGGTCCATGCGTTATAGTTGCAGAGGGTAGGTTTATGGAGATTAATGGGCTTAATTTTTTTTGGTGCTGAATGAAAGTAATACAAAAAGTGTATTTACAGAAATGGTTGTTCAGTTGGTGCCTTTATAATCTTGATGAAGGAATGTGCTAGTAAGTGGGGCTCTGGTAACTGTTTCGTTTGCTATAGATAACTGTGATGTGCTAAGGCTTCATTGGGAGGAGGTGCTGAGGGGTAGTGACTAAGCCTTTGGGTTTTCCTTTCTGTTTCTTGTATTTTTCCATTTCTTTTGCATCTTGCTTATTTTTTATTTTTTTGAGACGATAACAAAGCTATTATATTAAAAAGAGAGAAACTTACATACCTTAGCGGGTAGCAAGATGCTACCCGAACAGAAAGCCCCTCTAAAAACCCTCACCCCGGAACCCGAGCAAGGTCACGATGAAGCCTATCCCCCAAGAGCCACCGCTGCAGCACACCACCTAGAACCCATTAACCGGTACAGCTGTCCCATAACAGCAAAAACTGCTGCATCCGTTCCTCAAAATCAGCCGCCTTAATAGCATTTCAACTAACAGCGAAGTCCTGGATTTCACGAATGACCATCCCAAGAGGCTTAGCCCGTCTTCTGAATACCACCCAGAACCCATTAACCGGGACAGCTGTCCCATAACAGCAAAAACTGCTGCATCCGTTCCTCAAAATCAGCCGCCTTAATAGCATTTCAACTAACAGTGAAGTCCTGGATTTCACGAATGACCATCCCAAGAGGCTTAGCCCGTCTTCTGAATACTATTATTTTTCTCGTGTAAGATCGGCTAAAAAACCACATACACGGTCACGGACCATAACTCCACCCGGTGCTCCTCCACCTCCATAGCCTTCCACATATCCATCATTTGAGCAGGCCTTTCCGGATTGACCCAATAGACGTTGAAGAAGCCAAATATCTTGCACCAAATGTTGTGCGCAAATGAGCAATGGAGGAGAATATGTGCCACCGATTCTCTATCCCTCATGCAAAGAAGACACTTATTTCTCACCGGAATGTTTCTCCTCAATAGCTGATCCCTAGTAAGGATTCTTCCCCGCACCATCGTCCACTTGAAGAATTTAATTTTGGGCGGTATCTTGATTCTCCAGAAACCAGTCCACCACCTACGACTGTTACTGGTCCTATCCAACTTCAGCATCTGATTATATATAGATATGATCGAGAAGGTCCCTTTTGCCGAATACTTCCAGAGCCTACGGTCCCTATTGCTATCATTGGGGGACATCCCCTTAATGAGGCACATAAGGATCCTGAATTCCGCGAGTTCCCACAGTTTAAGGGCGCGACGAATAGGGATATTCCACACCCAAGAGCCCTGCCGAGTGCGAAAAATGGCTAATCATCGCGTCATTCGAGTTGGAGAGCATATACACCGTAGGGAACCTGACTTGAAGTGGTTGATCGTCCACCCAAATGTCCTTCCAGAATTGGATCCGATGACCATCACCCCGATTGTAGCTAGTACCTCCCTAAAGCTGTAATGCCATGGCTCCTCTGACACCCCATATTTGTTGGTAATCAGGTGCCACCATAGCTTATCCCTTTTTGTACCTTCACCGATCCTCCAGAGCCATTTCGCGAGGAGAGCACTATTCACAATCTGAAGCCTCCTAATACCTAAATCCCCTGTATCTTTGTGGTCACAACACTCCGCCCACTTAACCAAATGAAACTTCTTTCGATCCCCATTATCATTCCAAAGAAAGTCCCGAATAATCTTCTGTAACTTTTTCGTAATAGGCATCGGAGCCCTAAAGATAGACATAATGAAAACCGGCATGGAGGCCAGAGTAGAATTGATGAGTGTGAGCCGCCCGCCATTGCTAAGAGTTTTACTTTTCTACGTAGCCTACCTTTTCTGGAATCTTTGCACACGCCCTTCCCAACTTCTCACTCTACACATCCCGATACCCAACGGGATTCCGAGATAGGTGATAGGCAGAGTTTCCTTCCTACATCCCACCACTGTAGCAACCTCTCTGTTTCCTCAATGGGGATATTAATGCCAACCAGACTGGATTTTTGTAGATTGATCTTCTGGGCAGACACGCCTTCAAAGAGAACCAGAATATCCGTGACTGCCTTGACTTCCAAATCACCCCGACTTCTATTACAAAAGGCATAGTGTTGTCGGTATATTGCAAATGAGAGATCGACATACCATCGCCCGCCACCGTGAACCCGTGATCAGATTAAGGCCTTCTGCCCTCTCAAATAATCTATGAAGAGCCTCCCCAATGCAATTAAGCATTGGTGAATGCGGGCATCCCTGTTTTAGCCCTCTCTTGCTTCTGAAGTACCCATACGATGCCCCGTTAATCAACACTGAGAACCTGACTGACGCATAACAACCCTTCATCCACTTCCTCCACACCCCACTGAAGCCCATTCTGAACGACATATAATCGAGAAAATCCCACTGAACCTTGTTATACGCCTTTTCTATATCGATCTTGAAAATTCAACCCTTTTCCTTCCGCTTTTTAACCGAGTCAATAGTTTCCACTACCGACACATCGATATCTAAAAGCTATCTTCCGGGGATAAAAGCTCCTTGCACATTAGAAATCAGCAAACTGATAACTCCTTTGAAGCGAGAAGCCAACATTTTAGTGACAATCTTATAGGTACACCCTGTTAGGCTGATTGGTCTGAAGTCTACAATGTCACTAGCCCCCGCACACGTTGGGATAAGAGCAACAAATGAAGAGTTGACACTCATTGCAAACTTGCCGAACGTATGAAACTCACCAAGAAAGGCCATGAATTCCCTGCCTATGATATGCCAAGAAGATCTAAAAAATTCAATGGTAAAACCATCCGGGCCGGGGAGACGTATTACTCCCCAACTTCTCCAACGTGTCCTTCACTTCTTCCTCTGTGAATGGCCTTTCGAGGAAAGCGGCCTTGTCTGCGCCGATAGCATTAAACCTAACACCCTCCAAAGTCGGTCTGCCCACCACCTTTGAATCATATAGACCCTTGTAAAAGTTCACTATCTTCGTGTGCACCACATTCTCTTTCGTATACCTGACCACATCAATCTCACTAACATTGATCCGGTTATGATTCCGCCTACCATTCGCGATGGTATGAAAGAACTTAGTATTGCCATCTCCCTCTCGCAGCCAATGAGCCTTAGCTTTTTACCGCCACATTTGTTCCTCTTTCAGCACTTTCGAATTGTAGGCCGCTTTAAGTGCAAGCCTGACTTCCCTATCCTCCTCTGATAGCGGCCCACATTCTTTCAATTGGTCAAAACACAATTTCCTCTAGGAGTCCTTCCTTTAATCGGGCCACCGACCCAAACCTATCTTTATTCCATGCCTTAATGTGCGCCTTCAGCTGTTTCAATTTCGTGGTAATGATATATGACGACGTTCCCTTAATAAGGCTCTGATTCCACCATCTCTCCAATCTATCTTTGAAGTCCTCATTCTGCAGCCATGTGTTCACAAACCGAAACGGACTCGGGCCGAGACCCATAGTAGGCCTATCGGGACAGCAAAGCACAATTGGCTTACGGTCCGATATCGAAGTGTGTGTGAGCTGAACCGAGGCGTTTGCCATAAGATCAAGAAAGTCCTTCCCACATAAGAATCTATCCAGTCTACGCAAAATAGGGACCTCCTGACCATTCGACCAAGTAACCACCCCCCGGCTATTCCCAAATCAAGAAGAGCGCCTTGCAAAATACACTCCATAATTGATCTTTAGCCGTGAGATTGATCTACCCTGTGTTTTTTCCCCCACATTACAAAGGGCATTAAAATCTCTCCCCCCCCTTACCCCACCCCAACACACACACACACACACACACACACACACACACACACACAAACCAGACTTTCCCATCTACTGATAATAGCACTTAGTTCAAAGAAGAACTCGCTTATGAGGTTATTAACCGTAGGTCCATACACGGTAATGGCCACCCACTGATTGCCAGTTCTATTAAGGTGGAGAAGAGCCACAACCACATAACTGCCCATCTCCAAATCGACTAGAGTGAAGACGTTGGAATCCCACGCCAGGAGCACACCGCCCTACTCCCAACCGCATCAATCGGCAACCAGTCCCACAAATTTCCACCAATGACCGAGTGGACCAGCGAGTCGTTCGTTCGCCAATTCCCACTTGGTCTGCTGCAAACCAATCACCTCAAGACTCTGTTTGGGGTTTTCTAAGCATCTCGCTTATGCTAATACCCAAGGTTTAAAATCTCTCTACTGGTACTGGTATGGTTCATGGTCGGCAACGATACATACCATTTGCATCTCTCTCTCTCTCTCTCTTATAAGGGGTAGCTGCCTTAGAGGTGTAGCGACACTAGTGTCGAGATCACGTGATGGAATGTGATCCCAAAACAAACTGCCGTTTTGTGATCATTAGCCATGTGGCACGTGATCTAAAATAAGTCAAATTTATGACTTTTTTACCCTTCAAAAACATGGTCAAAGAGCACAGTTGCTTATGCACAGGCGCTCAGATGCCCTGATTCTTTCTGTAAGGTAATAATAGGCAGTCTTTTTTTAAAGTTGACGATAAGGGGGTGGAAGTTCTGGTGGTGCCGGATCCAACTTGTGCAAGTTTAAATTCAATTCGTTGGGTGCTTGGTGGGTATTTTCACATCCTCATAAACTGTAACTTTTCTTCAAGCAATTTATAAGTAGTGTTTGGAAGAAAGAGGTGCAAATCTTTGTCTATGAGAAAGGCTTCTCTCATTTTTTAACTTTGAAGAAAATGCAATGATGATTCTTTGAAGTAGGGACAACTTGTTTGGGAGATATCCTACCGATGAATGCCTAGTACAGTAATTTCTCCAAAGCTCAGCTGAATGAAGATTATTTATGTGGGTAGAGATTTAGGGCCTCCTTGTTGATCAAGATTCTTCAAGCTCTGTGCTCTAAGCCAGGCAGGTTGGTCAAGTATAGGCCTTGGTTGCAATTGAAACCAGCGGATCCTGCTTGTCTGTAGACATTGGATTGAACCTGCAACCTCAAGGTTGGAACATTGTCAGCCACCCAGTTAAGCTACAGGCCCAACCCCAACTCTCCGTTTCATTTACCTATGATGTCTGCCGGGCTTTGTGCTAGAGCCCCACTGTTGTGGAGGTCAAGTTTCTAGCACTGGGAAGTTTGCAACTAGGTAAGTAAAGGAAAATCTCTATAAGAGAAGAGGTCTCCCTATGGCAGGTAATGAATCTAATGATATGAGAAAAGGGGAGCCTTGGGTGACGTTGATGCTTATGAGGCATCTCATGTCGGCCTACCCATACTATTGCTATGTTGACCGAAAGCTGCAGATGCTTTGGTGAATTGAAATGTGCTAACCCATATGTAGTCTTTCGTCATGGCAAATCCTGCCAATGATGTGATTGAGCATGCACAGTGTTCAAGGAGAAGGGCCACATGACAGGTGAAAAAGCTCCTTGGGGTTTCTTGATGATCAAGCTGATATGGGTTTAGGGGCACTGATGTTGAAATGCCTAATACACTGGGCTGGACACAAGTAACCGGAAAAAATAAACCACCACTTCAAGACATATGAAGTGGGCCTGACTTATTGAGCAAAAGGGAATGGGCCAAGTGGGCCAGTTCTCAGAGGCCTAATGGTGTTGTGCCTGGAATTAAAACTAAAGTAGGTGGGGGAGAAAGCGACCTACAACATAGACAAAAAAAAGCCACCGGGGGCTGGAAAGGTAGCACTCCACCAACTTTCGTCACGTTCCTCTTCCCATAATGTTTATTTTGATCGGTAATCTCTCCCCATAATGTTTGCATTCCAGGTAGGTCCTCTGTCTCTGAACCACCTACAAAGATCTCTTCTTACATTGTTTCCTCAAAATTGTTACTAGGCAATGATGATATCTTTTGAGAGACGCATTATTCATGGTAAGGGCTCGATGATAGAGGTACCTTCTAGTCGACACTTACCTTTTTAGATCCTTACTTGGAACACCAGAGGGTTTAATGGTCCTGATAGATATAGGGCTGTACAAATTGCATTAGGTTAGAAACTTAGAATCCCCATATATTGTTATGTTACAAGAAATGAAGATGGAAATTGTAACAAATACAGATTTATATTCTGTTTGGTCTGTTGCATAGGTTATATTTTAACCTTTGGTTGGGCTTTCTAGATGCCTGATGGATCCTTTGGAAACCAGTTGACCACCTGTTATGACAACTTTCATAGTACGAATGCCCTCCTTGATGACTTGTCAACAATTTTCTTTCTTGTTCTCAGCCTTTTAAGCCTCAGCTTCTAAGGTGGGTAGCGATGTTATGTTGGTAGACTTGTTATATACTAGGTCTTCCTTCTTTGGAGATTGGTGGGTTTTTGGGATTTTAACACGGTTAAAATCCTAATACAAAGAGTAATGTTCCATATTTCTCTTCCAGTATGCACAAATTTTTGGATGCTAATGGATAGTTATTGGGCTTTCACTCTCAAGTGGGAAATTACACCTAGACTAATTGTCGATCCCATGGGTCAAAATATCGGATTTCCGATACGTATCGTCCTGACCCTCAAGACGATACGTATCGGGTATCGTCCGATACATTCAATGTATCGGTTTGATACATTCAAAAAAAAAAAAAATCCCAAAAAAATCTCAATAAAATCTGGAAAATTATATTTATTTATTTTGTATTTATTTCAACTATTTTTGCTTATATTTTTAACTTATTTAATGCATTATTTAGATGAATATATAAGTAACATGCCTATTCCTATTTTATTTTTGACTTAAGATCATATTTTGACTTAAGATCATATTTTGACTTAATGTAATAGATCTTTTAACATTATTTTTGACCAGCTAATCACATGCCTATTTTGTTTCCCCTTTCCCTTCTTGAATTCTCTGAAATGAGGAAATTAGGATTGATGCAAAATTGCTTCACTTTCATATATATTCTTAGAGCTTATACAAATTTAGAAGGAATATGCTCTAACTGCCATTAAATCCTCTTAACTAAATGTTTTACCCTGACATATGGGTTTGTTTATATATATAGATTATTTATTAACAATATTTCATAATTTGATCTACGCAGTCACGCATAAACTAAATTACAATGTATATTGACAAAAATAAATTATATATTGTCAAAATTAATAGCTATGTTGATAAAAATAAATTTAATTGTACATGGAAAACTTATTTTAGAGCCTCATTGAATTTTGTGGTGGTTCTTGGCCCTCATGATCATCATCATCATCGGTGCGCGAGCTTTCCGGCTTTTGCCTATAATGTTGGCCATATTGATACCCATGATCATATGTGTCCCCTTGAAACTGAGGCTGTAGCAACGAATATGGATTAGTGTAGTACGTAAAAGTCGGTCCTCCAAAAATCTGACCAACGAAGTCATATGGCACCGGGTAGGTTTGTTGTGGTTGGTAGTATGGGTTACTAGTTGTTGAATCTTCGGTATTTTGCAAACTGAAAATCCCGAAGCTAGAAGTCATATAACCCATATCCGTATCATCATGTGGACCTTGTGGTGGTGGTGTTTGATATGATTCTGACGCTCCTCTTCCTTCAACCCCTCCCATTCTAAATGTAGGAGTGTCGAACAATGTTAACGATGTCGAGTTATCGTCCTATGCCGCAATATCTCTATAAGGATCAGAGGTACCAACATCCTCCCCTCCACCACTAGTGCCAACGTCCCCTCCACCATCATGCCCTCCACCATCATCCTCACCACTCCCATCATCACTACCGGGCTGTGTTTCGTCATCAGATCCAACCACTGAATGACGATTCAATCTTCTTTTCCGCTTCGGTGGTTGGGAAGCCTGTTGCTCCGCTACTCTTTCAGCATTGTCCAGCCACTCAGTGTTCTCAGTATCCAAGACTTGCTCTTCTCTCTCTTCGATCCATTAATTCAAAGGGTCATCCTCCTCGAATATATAATCCAACTGGATGGGATCAAAATATTCACTGTCTGCAAGGTAGAATATGATAGATGAATTAGTATAAGATGTAAGTAAGACTTCATATAATTGAGGAACTGAGACTTCATATAATTGCTTACCACGGTTGGTCCTCTGCATATTCCTGACCCTTAATCGCATGTTATAGTGCAGTAGACTAACTTTTTCAGTCGTTCCATAGTTAGTCTATTCCTTGTCTTAGTATGAATGAGAGAGAAAGTGCTCCAATTCCGCTCACAGTTGGACGAGGAACATGTTTGCGACAATACCCTCATTGCTACCCGCCTCAATATCGGACCATCATCTCCATAATGCGTCCACCAATTAGCGGGCTTGTCGTGTTTAATTTGGGATTGCGCCAATGGGGTCCCAAATGACCCATGTCTCTTGCGAAACATGTCAATCTATAAAGATGAAATACAGTAAGCCACATATCAATAAACATATCATAATATCACATGACATTTGACTTATTAGTTATAAGCTATGATACTATGATTACGCACATCTCTGATGGCTTGACCTTGGTCTGCCAACTTAGGGAGCATTCGTTGGATTACATTGAGCAAACCGGTATACATTTCATCAGTGTCACTCAACTCGAAGCGTCGCGTATACTGGAAGGCCGGATTCAAGTAGTGTGCTACACATCAAATATGAGCAATTTCATCAGTATATGAAAATAATAAAAAAATAAATAAAAATCACTACATAAGCAGCTTAACATGTTATACCTGCTGCATGCAAGTACTGGTGAAATTTTGCATCCCACCTCTTGTCGATAATCGTCCAGTATCGTTTATATTTTGTAGGGCATTTGGTTTTGATAGCCAATTTTGCTTTATCCATTGACTCATAAACGTACCCCATCGTTGGTTTCTCATCACCATCAACCAATCTCAACACTTGCACCAACGGGGTAGTGACGGCGATCAAGTAGTCAACATCTGCCCAAAACTGCGTGTTATAGATCAGGTCAGCAAATTCAGTGCAAGCTAGTCTCTTTGCTCGTGGGAGTTCTATTTCATATTTATTCCATTCTTCCGACGACACTATGGTTTTCAGCTCACGCCTATATCTAGCCAAACTCTGTAGGGCTAAAACCAAAGCGTAAACGCAAGCAACTCATTGTTCGTGAAGTCTCTCATTAAATTGACCAGCTTGTCACTGTTGTACAGGTAGGAAGTAATCGTTCTTCCCTTATGAATAGTTGCCTGTGCCTTGCTTCTCTTTCTTAAATCCTCAAGAATGAGGTCTACGCAATGGGCGGCACACGGGGTCCCGTACAGGTGACGTCTCTTCATCATTAGTTTTAATCCAGCGGCTTTGTAATTTGCCGCATTGCCTGTTACCACCTACACAACCTGCTGCTCTTCAACCTCTTGAACTACCTTATTCATTAGTTGAAAGAGGTAATCAGCCGTCTTTGCGTGTCTAGAAGCATCAACTGATTTCAAAAATACTGTCCCGGCATCGCTGTAAACCAAAAAGTTGATCAAACTCTTCTTTGTGGGACCAGTCCATCCATCGCACATAATTGTGCAACCTCTCTCATCCCATACATCCTCAAAGCTTTGTACATAGGCACTTATCTCATCGTACTCATCTTTTAGTAAGGGCCCAGATATCTCGTATGCAGAAGGCTTTTTAACTCCTGGACCAACTTCTGCACTTGTATCAATCATGCTTTTGAAGTACGACGATTCTGCTACTTGGGTCGGAATGTGGTTGTATATAAAAAACTTGGCAATGGATTTTTCAAGCTTCTTCCCCATTTTTTAAAGTGAGATTGCACTCAATTTGGTTTGTTTGGAGCTTTCAGTGCGATACATGAATGGATCCATGGGGCCTGTAGTACGACCTCTAGTAGACGACCTATAATCCCTCCCGGATGCTGACCTACGCAACCCGACAGTCTGCTCAACATCCTCATCAACATCAACAACATTTGGCCTACGAGTAGATCCATCACCAGCAACAGGCATGGATGGGCCTCTCAACCTGGACCGAAATCGATAATCGGCTTCTTCCTGATCTTGCCGTTGTTGTGCTTCTCTGACACTCTCATAGCTCTCGCTATCTGCTCATCCTCATCATCCTCAGGTCCCGGTGATGTAAACTCTGGATCTGCCCTCCTGATTCTCTCATATATTTCCCTATCACGATCGGCTTCAGCTTTTTTCTTTCCCTTTGCCGCTTGTAAACTAGCTCTGACATTTTCTTTCACTTCTCTGGGTACATTGGGACACCCTTTTGTCTCTCCCTTTACGTGAGCCAGATGCTCCTTTAACTGTGTGATACCTCCTCCCAACAGTTTTTTCCCACAAAGCTTACACTCTATCCGGAGTTTATTACCATCTATTGCTGTACCGTATTGCCATGATGGATCTGACGATCGTACCATATTTATTTATTTCACCTGCATGAATGAGCAAACGATTGGATTAAATTAAACATCTAATTTACACTTGAAAATAAAAATTATTTTTTAATTATTGCTATTTTAAAAATATTAGATTATATTTTATTAAATTTATTTGATATTATTCTAATTTTTATAAAATTTAGACTACATTTGAAATTTTATTTGATATTATTCTAATTTTTAAAAGATTAGATTATATTTTACCAAATTTATTTGATATTATTCTAATTTTTGAATATTTATTTGATATTATTATAATTTATGAATATTTGATATTATTCTAATTTTTAAAAATTTATTTGAAATTTATTTCATATTATTCTAATGTTTTATGGGACATACCCCATTATTTTAATTATTTTAATTACATGTGACCGATAATATTAATTATTTTAATTATATGTGACCCATAATTTTAAGGGTACATGTGACTCATATTGACCCATATTATTAATTATATTAATGAGATTGTGATCCATAATTTTAAGGGTACATGTGACTGATATTGACTCATATTGACCCATAATTTTAATTATTTAAATTATTTTATAACTTTAAGGGTACATGTGACCCATATTATTAATTATATTAATTATTTTATAACCCATAATTTTAATTATGTAAATTATTTTGTGACCCATAATTTTAAGGGTATATGTGACCCATATTGACCCATATTATTAATTATATTAATTATTTTGTGACCCATAATTTTAATTACATGTGACCCATAATTTTAATTATTTAAATTATTTTGTGGCCTATAATTTTAATTATTTAAATTATTTTTTGACTCATAATTTTAATTACATGTGACCCAAAATTTTAAAATAATTATAGGGCATACCCTATTATTTTAATTATTTTAATTATTTTAATATCTACCATTAAATATGGTAGATCTTCCATATTTATGGGTAGATCTACCATTAAATATGATAAATCTACCAAATTTATGGCTAGATCTACTATATTTAAGGGTAGATCTACCATATTTATAGGTAGATCTACCCTTAAATAAAGTAGATCTACCTTATTTTAACCTTTAAAACGAAATAAAATGATGGAAAAATGATAAAACACGTACCTTTGGCGTTGATCCCGAGCTTTTTTGTGCGATTCGGCGGCGATTTGGGGTGCAAATAAGCAAAAAAGAAGAGTGTAAATGAGGAAGAAGAAGGAAGAAGAAGGGAAGAGCAAAAAAAGGAAAAAAAAGACCCAAAACCGGCTGAGTCAAAAGGGCACGTGCTTGGGCCCATAGACGATAATTTGAAATTATCGTCCGATACGAACGATAATTTCAAATTATCATTCGTATCGGACGATAATTTGAATTATTTTTTAATATTTTAATTTTTTTATATTATCGGACGATACGGGCGATACTTTGCTCGTATCGGACGATAATTTGGGTATTTTCGGTAGGGTGCGATACATACCCTATGTATCGTACCGCTGAGGTCCCAAACTGATACGTATCGGTATCGGACAATATTTTGACCCATGGTCGATCCTTCATATTCCTTGGCGTTTTGATAGATTCCTTTGGTATATGGAATGAAAAAGAAAATTTTTTAGTGCTACCTAACCGCATGGGTCTTTCAGGATCTTTGTTGGTTTTTTTACGGTCAGGTTAGAAGACTATTTTTTCTTCTTTATTTACCTTATTCCTATTTTTTGTTTATTGCTCTTGTTTGTTATTTTCTTGTTATTGTAGCTGTTTCTTACCTTTTAGTAATTTAAATATGAAATAATTGTTTTAAAACAAAGTCTTAGACGTAGCAGATATTTGCAAGCAAGCAAGGAACATGATGGTTCTATGGAGGCTTTGCTAGAGGGAAATTCCGCGGTGTTAAAAAAAAAGGCTTGATTGAGATTTTATTGAAGTTCTAGTTGGCTCTTCGAGGATGGTGAGGATGTGTTTCCTATGCGATTTGGGTTTGCCATATTAGATTTTGATGGAAGTGCAACGAACAATGAAGGCTTGGCTAGGAATGACGAGGGAGAGTAGCGGATTGTTCTATTGTTATTTGATGGATGACATGCATCTTGATAAATACCCTTAGGCATAGGGTAGTTCTCATTCTCATGATAATATGCTTTGACCACATCCCTTTATAAGTCTCGTTATCATGTTATTTCATCAATGGAAAATTTGGTTGCGAAATATTGATAGTCGTGATGAGAGAGGATTATATGTGTTCGACGATTTAAATAAGGTTTCAGGGTAATAATATGCTTTGACCACATCCCTTTATAAGTCTCGTTATCATGTTATTTCATCAATGGAAAATTTGGTTGCGAAATATTGATAGTCGTGATGAGAATATGTGTTCGAGGATTTAAATAAGGTTTCAGGGTAGCTATGACAAATAACCTCACTGTCCCATGATACCTCCTCCAATTGTTTCATGTTCAATAAACTTTTTGCTTTCTTTGGCAGCTTAGGGATAGGAGTGTCTCGACATGGGACCAATGTAGTCTTGTTTCCATCCTCAGTTTGGTTTATGTATTCATCTTATCACTATGAGCATTCATATGCTCGGTGTCTTGGTGCTTAGTGTTAAACTATGTATTAATTAGTGTGGTGTGTACTGAGACTCATTGGGTGTGTGTGTAGTGGCTTAGTCACTAAACTGGTTTGGTTCCTTATCTCACGCATCTTGATATACATGAGATTGTATGTACTTGGTATATATAGTAATAATAGAATAGGTTGTGATACAACAATCTCAAACCTAATTTTCCCCTCATCTCTCTTCTTCTTCACCTAAACCTAACCCTAATTCACAAATTAAGTTGGTATCAGAGCGAAAGATTGCAAACCCCTTCCGATCATCACGCTGATGTCATACTGACGCTAGCGCGGCCAATTGGTTGACCTCAAAACTTGTATTTGAGATGGGTTTTGATCGGATTGCTCAGCTGGTCTTCTTGCTCACATTGAGAAAGGTGACTTTTGTAGGTCTCCGTTGTTCACTTCCCCAACTCCCAAAAATACAGTTCTGCTGGTACGGCAGTATGGCTGCTGTTAGCCCTCTCATCCCACCAGAATCTCTTCAGATCCCTCATAAATGGTATGAACACTAGTTTCATTGAAGAAACTTAAATCATTTAATTTTTTTGCTGACTGGTATCGATTGATGGTGAAATCAGCTATCTCGGGTCTCTATGAAATCGTGTTTCTGGTATCGATGGACTGAAATCTCTACTTTTTTCTGCTAGCATATCTGTTGGCTGTGTATCTCTAGCATTTATGTGTATGTTTCAGAAAAAAAGGGAACGATGGCTGTTGTGTTTTTTTCGGTGTCGGTGCTCTCGACTGTTGTGATTGTACTGCCGTAGGACCAGGAGTGTGAAAGGGTGCTGGTAGCCCTTGTAAACTGGTTGTGTAACCAGTATTGTGGATTGAATTTCTGCCAGGTTAGGTTGCAGTGTCCCTGTTTTTCTTTGAAGCTTGGTATTCGTATTCTTGGTGTTTGTGTACGATGGACAACCAATGTTGGGATGGGCAACCATCGAAGGTTCACATGGGCTTCAAATCACCATTGTTCAGTTTGATGGGACCAACTATCTTGCTTGGTCTTGTTCTGGCGAGTTGTTCCTATGTGCCAGAGGAAGATTGGTTATGTGGATGGGACCATATCAGTCCCATCACCATTTGATGAAAAGTAGATGGATTGGAGGTGTGACACCACACAGATGTTGACCTGGTTATGACATTATATGCAACCTGTTATTAGTAGTTGCTTTATGTATGTTCCGTCTGCTCGAGAGATTTGGATTGCGATCGGTGAAAACTGAAGCCTACTCTTAGAAGTATGACCATGCAGCGGTGTTTAGCCTTGCATAAAAGATTAACAAAATGGGTTTTGTGGGGTGGGGGGGAAGAGTCTCTTGTAGACTTCTATACACAGTTACTAGGCATGTGGGATGAGCTAGTCCACTGTCACAGTAATGACAAGTGTAGTGAATGTTTTGTGAAACCTTAATGTGTTCAATGTCAATGTTCTTAGTGCATGAAGGTACAAAGAGAAGACAGTGAGACCAGGAAGATTTTTGACCTATTCAGAGAGGTCAACCCTGAGTTTGAGTATGTCTGGGCTAGCTTGTTGAGTAGCTAGCAGCTTCCTGTTCTAGGCACTATATTCTCCATCCTACAGAGAGAGGAGACCTGTATGAGATTGATGGAATGTTTCTATTCAAGCGCGTACGGTGCTTCCTACCTTCTCTGAGGCCGAGGCTGAGAAGGTGACAAATTTGGTGGACTTGGCCGTGGTGGTAGAGGCAACCTTTCTCGTGAGAAGGCCAAGCTCACTTGTATACATTGTGCCAGGAAGGCCTCAGTTCTCTCCCACTTACACTGGCAGAGTTTATTTTGCAGAGGAGGGCCTAGGGATCCAAGTACCTTCCACTGCTCAGTAGCCAGCCCCCCTTACACCTGCATCTTAGACATCACCATTAGTGACCCCCAGAGAGGTTATCAGGAGTACCTCAGCATCAGGGCCCCTATCAGCCAGGCCTCATCCTTCCATCTTGTAGAGACAAATACCATTGGGTTTGTCCGTGCCACCTCTACATCTCAGTCCTCTTTGGATTATCGATTCATGACCCACAGACTATATGTCTGGTATGTTTACTTCGTTTGACTCCATTACTCCTATGCATGGTTTAAAATTCCGGACTAAACCGATAAGTATCGAACGCGAGCAGGGGGTAACATTCACTGATGCTAATTATACTGGTTTAGTGAGTGATAGAAGATCTCCTACCGGTTATGTCACCTTCCTAAGAGGGAACTTGGTCACGTGAAGGGCAAGAAGCAACATGCTGCTATGTCTCAAGGTACTAGAGAGGGAATGTGGCTGAAATTCATCTTGAATGACTTGGGTGTCCAACTCAAACTGACATTGTATGGCGACAATGAAACGGCAATTCATATAGCTGAGAATCCGGTGTTCCATGAAAGAACCAAACACATAAAGGTGGATTGCCACTTTATGAGAGAGAAGGTTGAGTCTAAAGAATACAACCTTCCATATGTTGCTTCTGAAGATCAATTAGCTGACATTCTCACTAAGGCAGTTGGGAGAGTCAAAATGAAAGACATATCTTCCATGTTCGGCATGATTGATATCTATACACCAACTTGAAGCAAAGTGTTAAACTATGTATTAATTAGTGTGGTGTGTACTTAGACTCATTGGGTGTGTGTGTGTGTTGTGGCTTAGTAGTTTTGTGTTATTTCACACTTCTCGATATATTGTATGTACTTGGTGTATGCACTAATAATAGAATATGGTTTGAGATACAACAATCTCAACCTTAATTTTCCTCTCATCTTTTTTCTTCTTCCTCACCTAACCCTAAACCAAATATTGCCTTGCCTTGTCTGGAAGTTTCAACCTTGACTATACCTATTGGAAAATTCTTTTTGGCTGTGGATGTTTGGGAGACTCTCGCTTGGCTCCTATGAATGATCTCTTCTACCTTGAGAGCCAGTTTATACGCACCCTTTACGTCCTAGATGTGTTAGATGTTGATCTTGTCCCAAATATCTTTGTTAAGACCATTCAAACATGAAACATCCAATTAGGTGAGTGGCGTCAGTTTCCTATAACTCTACACATGCTGACAATCTATACAAGTCCTTAGTGTAGGAGACAACATCCATACCTCGCTGCTTTAAGTTTGATAGCACCCTGTTATATCAATGGCATAGGATGTCAATGTGGATTGAGTTTTCAAATACTTAATCTTTGACCAAGAGGCTACTTTCTCTTTTCCTTTCCTTGTGATAATTGGAGGTTCAATTATCATCAAAACACAGATCCAGGAAAGCGGGAGGCAACCGGCTTTACTTTTCTCATATTAGACACGTCAAATAATTCAACTTTTATATCTACCTTCCCATTCTTCATGTCCTCTTTGATTTCCACGACCACATCCGGGCCTCCGGCCTCCATGGGTATTGCGACCATATCTGTTTCTAGTACTTTCTTGGTCACTAACATCATCTTGGTTGTCGTAGTCGATCTCGAATTTTTCTCGTTCGTCTGTCCAATGGCTAGTAGACGATTCGGTACTGCCTCCATCTAAAGGAAGATTGGTTTTCTTCTATCAGTCAATCTGATCTCGATGATTACCACCGATTGGTCATTATAGTGGCTGTTAAAATTGTGGCAAAACTTGAGTGACTTGTTCTAGTCGACCTTTGATGTTTCCCATGTACGCTTTGATGATTAAATAAATGACAGCGAATAGGAAAATAAAATAGATCTATGGAAGAGGAAATTAAAGAAAATGATACCGGTGCAAGAACTTTAAAGGGAAACCACTTCTCTAGGAGTAATTCTCCATACAAAATTTCAGTCACATAAACGCCAATAATATTTTAGATTAACAGATTTGAAGCTAACCATAGACATTAAGATTATGTGAATTGTGAAATGTCTAAATTGCCCGTAGATTTAAAACCAACGGTCTATACTACTTAACTAACAAAACAATCTTTATGACTAAAAGACCCCTATTGTGCTGGAAATTAAAACAAAACTCTAAAACATCGAAAGGGCATATAGGGAATAGCCCATCTCCAAAAAACCAACTATTTCTTGAAATTTGTGTGTGGTACGGAATCTGAGATGACCATCGTAATCATCATGCTCCTCTCTATCAAGCTGGACCCATGTCCCGAAGTGAACCCCCCAAACAGAGTGAACGTCCACTTGGGTTTTATGTATACAAATTATTGAAGGAGAATTTTCTCGTCTGGTATTCTATTTCGAGATTCTGGCTTGAGAACTCAGAAGCTCTTTAGCTTCAACTGTTGAATCAGAGTCCTGAAATTTGTGGACATTTCTGCTACTGTAACCCAATTGTACTGCCTATTATTTTATTTAATAGATATCCATCCTTATAGCAGTCGATGCTTTGCCATCACAGCAATATTGAGGGGTGTTAGGACTGTGTTTACCTCAGATTTCTGGGTTATACTGTGATTATTATCACTGCATTACACTGTTTTTACAGAGAAATTAGAGGGACTGTTTGACTGTAATTTGATACAATAATGACAGATTTAAAGAGGCTTTTATCTCTTTAATACTTGTGTCAAGTGGTATCGGAGATGCGTTATATGGCATTCAGTTTATATTATCTCTTTAGTGGTTGCACGAGGGTCGTCTTAGTGGTGCTTATATTTGTTATTGGTTGGGTAATTGGAAGAAACAATTGATAGGGTCTTAGTGGCGCTTATATTTGTTATTGGTCGGGTAATTGGAAGAAAGAAATGATAGGATTTTTTTGTCGAAAGGTGGGTCCTGATGACCACATTCAAAGTTTAAGCTTACTTTATTAGAAAGTGACGGCTGATGGCTGATTGTGGCGAGATTGTGGAGAGATATTAGCCATTGGTAACATTTAAAAAAATAATATTGCGGGATCTACTTTCAAGACTAGTGAAGGAATTGGAAAGAGATGGCTGATGGAGGTGAGGTAGGGGAGACATATTTATATGGTTTAGTACTTGCTTCAGGAGTTACTAAAGTTGGTTTTGACATTAGTTCTTTAAAAAACCTAAGTGTATGACAATTGGAGACCGAATGAGGGGCGGCAAAGGTAATGTTGAAAACCTTTTCTGTTCCGTTCGGAGTTGGATGTTCTAATGAAGTTAAGGTGAGGTTTCTTTTTGAAGGAATAAAAATTCCTTCTAACATGGAGCCAC
Organism: Chloranthus sessilifolius; assembly: GCA_021018995.1. Classification (NCBI taxonomy): domain Eukaryota; kingdom Viridiplantae; phylum Streptophyta; class Magnoliopsida; order Chloranthales; family Chloranthaceae; genus Chloranthus; species Chloranthus sessilifolius. The sequence goes on along the minus strand of CM037585.1, from coordinate 153,996,831 downwards.
TGATTACGGTAGTGTAGGGTTATTCTCTCAATGCTATGAGATGTACATAGCAACAAAAGATCTCTGTTTGGATAGCAATAGCATGGAATGTGGGCATTACTTGCTCGCGTATGCTAGGGAAAGCTTGCAATGTTTCGAACTCTTTAACTAATGAGGGTGTTCAAAAGCTATTGGTAACACACTTTCTTGGAGCAATGCTATGGGGAGGAGAATTCTTTGCAGACTAGATTGGGTTCTCAAGAATGCCAGTTGGATTTCATAAATCCTGAGCAATCTTGTAGGCTACCTAACTGCCAACTTGTCCGATCATGCACCCATGATAATAATACTTGTTAATCCCCCGACTCGGTCCTAAGCTCTTCAAATATTTTTCGTTATGGGAATCACAAGGTGGTATCCAGGAGGTTGTTAAAGTGGTCTGGTCCACTGAAGTTAGAGAAATCCCAACATATTGGGTCCAACAGAAACTCAAAGCTGTGAAGTTGCTTTGAAAAAATGGAACTCAGAAAGATTTGGCTGTATTAATGAAGAAGGAAAGAAAGCGGAAGATGATCTAAGGGTGTTCAAGATAAAATTCAATGCAATCCTTTAGACAAAGATCTGGCCGTTAAAGAAAGAAATGCTTATGGAGAAAATTTTAGAACATTCTTGATTTGGGAGAAGAATTTGTCTGAAGAAAGGTGAGGGTTCAATGGTTGAAAAATAGTGATAGTGATAGAAACACTAACTTTTTTCATGCTAGCATTTCTTCCTGAATCTCTAGCAATAGTATCCATTCCCTTGTGAAAGACGATGGTCAAAGTTGCACTGATCATAAAGAAAGTGGAGATCTTGCGGTTGACTACTCCAAGAAGATTTGATAACACGAAACCTCATCAAAAGATGGAAGAGAGATTCTTTCAAAAACAGATTGAATACCTTCCAGGCGGATGAACTTACTAAAGATATCGCCGCAGATGAAGTGAAGGAGGTGATTTTTTCTTCTCCTAAGAACATGGCTGCATGATCAAATGGTTTTCCTTCGGAGTTCTTTGTTACACATTGGGAGATGATTGGCAGGAGATCGTTAAAGCTATCTCTTATTTCTTTCAGAAAGGTAAACTCCATAGAGCCCTTAATTCTACTACTGTAACTTTTATTCCAAAAGAAAAGGATGCAGACTCTCTTCACAAATACCGTCCTATCTCTTTGTGCAACTTATTGTATAAAGTTATTGTAAAAATTTTAACTAACCGACTGGCTCTTGTTATTCCTGTTCTTATGTCTCATAATCACTCGGCTTTTTTCAAGGGTCGTAGAATCACGGACGACATTCTTTTAGCTCAAGAACTTGTCCGTGATTTTCAGAGTAGTCGTTTGCACTAAAATTGATCTTAAGAAAGGGCCCACCAAGGAGCATCTGAGCTACCATTCGAGGACGCTTCCATATCAGCAGGCACAAATGAAAAGTGCGTGGATCGAAAATAGAGAGGAGATAGAACCCTGAGACTGGCAAAGGAGCGAAATTGATCTTTAGGAAAGAGCCCGCGAAGGAGCATCTGAGTACCATTTCAGGACGCTCCCATATCAGCAGGCACAAATGAAAAGTGGGTGGCTCGGAAACGGAGAGGAGATAAGGACTGAGATCGGCAGAGGAGCGAATGTCGATAGAGCCGGTGGGAAGGAAGATGGAAAGTCATTGTGTGGAAGAGTCTAAGGCTGTGTATAGCATAGCTTTCTGCTAGCCCCTGCCATAGCAGAGTTCACTTGCTTTAGCACATGACCATCCTCTTTGCTAACATCCTGCTACTTGCTTTAGCAGGTACCCCTTCTCCTTGATAACTCCTTGCATAGCAAGATTTACCTGTTCAGCAGTTCTACCCTCCTCTCTATTCACTCCTTGCTAGAGCAGATTTTACTTGCTCTGGTAGGGAGTTAGTAGAGAGCAGGGAGGTTGCTGCTAGAGCAGGAAAATCTTCCTTTGCGGGGAGTTAGAAAAGAGAATGGGAACCAACTAAAGCAGGTGAACTCTGCTATGGCAGGGGCTAGCAGAGAGCTATGCCATACACAGCCTAAATGGATGTGACATCGCACTTATGGTATGGTCTGATGGAAGTTTATCATAGCAATTCTTCACCAACTTGGATTTTACTCTACTTGGATGATTGGATCTGGTAATGTATTTCAACTGCCCACTTTTCTGTCAACATAAATGATTCTCCCATGGGGTACTTTCCGAGTTCTTGTGTAATCAGGCAGGGGGACCATTTATCTCCCCTGTTATTCACCCTAGTTATGGAAGCCCTCATTTATCTCCCCTGTTATTCCTAACTGCCTTGATGTTTCCCACCTTATCTTTGCTGATGACCTCTTTATTTTTCCCATTAAAGGTGAAGATTCTGCTAGGGAAATAAGAGAAACCTTGAACCAATTTCAAGCTAATTCGATAACAGCAAAATTTTCTTTAGGCAGTCCTGCAACTCCAAAACTACCCATGTTTGAAGCCCTTGGGTTTGATGAAGGGTGCCTACATATGAGATATTTGAGGCTCCCACTGTTTTCCACAAGACCCATCTGTTTGTTGTGTCAACCTCATTAATATCTGAGTTGCTGAAGGTCAGGTTGAGCTTTGAGATTTCTTCACTTAATACTTACGACAGTAGACATGGTTATACAAGTGATTTTTGGGGATATGGGAAATGCAGGCGAACAGGGGTGTAGCCAGGATTTATCAATAACAATGATAAAATAGATATGGGGGTTACCTACACCATAGATTTGGGCTCCTGCACATAAGAAAAGGCTTTATAAGAAGCCTATCTTACAAAATTTTCAAATTTTGCTAAGCCTATAAAAAAATATTAAGCACTTGCAACATAAAGTGTAACATCAGCAGAACTGCTAGTCAGCTAGTAACCGTAGTATACCTATTTGGCTTAGCAGGCAGGCACTGGTTTTAGAAATGAAAATAACAGCACAAGCTCGAACATAAGCTGAACTAATTGCCTTTTTTAAATATTTATTTTGTGGATTTTTCCTTTTGATTAAAGGCATTATTGACTTGGAATAACAAGTGGGTTTTTGGCCGTTTAAGTTGATTTGTTTCTTAACTTAATTTATTACTTTTTAAAGGTTCCTTTCGCATGGATGAATTCACTGTTGGTTCCTTTCCATCATTTATACATAATTGAGATTTACAGAGCTTCTTGACGGTAAAGCTCCTTTTCTACTTCCTTGTAATACCCTAAATTAGGGTTCAAAATTGGCATTGGCATTAAGGAGAGGGTTTGTTGTTGGGCATCTCTGCATTTCATTGAAATGCGCCTGACGCCTAAAAGGTGGGTGTTATTGACAGAGCCGTTACTTTTCATCTTTGTGTTCGTTGAAAGTTGACCCTGATCCTAGTTTTCCTAATGCTGATGTCGCTGCCTCTCAACTCTACACGGGCCTGGAGAATGGATTGTCTTCCATTTTTTTTTTATGGGTACCTCTATTGGCGCCTATCAGATTATTGGCGGGCGCGCCTACACTGGAAACTGTTGACTGCGTTGAATCAAACGATGGTGATCTTTTTTCGCTTCAATCTTCCACACAAGAAATCTTCAGGTCATGGGTATGCTATGTCAGTTTTGATTCCGCGTGGCACGTGATTTTAGGGACACTTTTTGGGATCTGTGCCACATGGAATAAAAATTTGATTGTCTGATGCATGCCCATGGTCTCTAGATCCATTGTGTGGAAATTTGGAATGAGAGACGTTCACCATCGTCTGATTCAATGGGGACAACAATTTAAAGTATAGGCGCTTACCAGTAATCTAATCTGGTAGGCGAATAGAGGTACACCTTGTTTTTCCCCTTCGAAAGAGCCATTTATATGTAATATTTGGACTGTTATATTGCAGGCAGGTTTTGTGTAGGCGACTGATGTGGTGCGGCGCAATTGACTGCAAGTGCAGTGGCTGCCCAAGATATACCGGTAGAGGCAGCCAGTCACATTGTGCCACATCAGCTGCTTACACTTTTGCCTGCACAAAAACTGCTTGCCGTTTGCAATTATCTTTTATATTCATCATCGATGAGAGTTCCATCGACAGCAGCCTTGAAGCAGCTCGCTATGTCCTAGAACACTTGAGGCCGAGATAATCTAACTGTGGTTTTCAGATCTCCCTAATGGTTAGGTTCTGGTTTGGGCAAAATTTTGGCTAGCCGACGGGGAAATTGGAATATGCTTGACCTAACCTGACGGGTGAGGTGGTGCATATAAGCAACCTGATCCAACCCAGCTCAAAACCCTATATTTTCTTCGATAAATATATATTAAAATATCGGATCAGTATGGGTTAACTCAACAACCCGATTTTTCCCCACGAATCTGGTACAACCTTTTAGTTGACCTGACCCGACCAGAAGTTAAAGTCAGAGGCCTCATGCCCAACTCGACAGGTCAAGTTTATGTGCTGAACCGAATAAAAAATCTGGCTCAGGTGGGTCGGGTATCAAGTTAACCCAATCCGTTGACAGCTCTAAAAGTGATCGATGCTCTACATTAGTCATTAAGAATGTGGAATGCTAAGCCTAGTGGGTAGCATGGATCAGAATTTCGTCTGATACGTATCGTATCGTTCGATGTGTATCGGTATCGGTGGTCACCAATACGGTACATTGAATGTACCGTATTGGTGATCTATATGTGTTTAACCGAATGATACATTGAATGTATCGTTCAGTACTGTCCGATACCGATATGTATCGTCCGATTTGGGCTCAGACGATATGTATCGGTTTTCCGGCATTTTGATCCATGGTGAGTGGTGACTAATTATCGTTGTAGTTAAGGGTGCAATTGGATTTGGTTTGAGTTGGGTCGGGGTCAAACTGATTATTAAAATCCCTGACCTGATTCTGACCTGTTTATTGAAACTCGACCCAAACCTGATCTGAACCGATTGACAAATAATTGGGTTGGGTTGGGCATTACTTACATGAAATGTAAAAGGGAGTCGGGGTCTCGGCTGGTTCAGGTTGAGAATGGTATATGCCCTACCCGAACCCTACCCGTTTATTAAGTGGATTGAAATTTTTTACCCAACTTGACCGGGCTTCTGAAGCTGAAGCCAACCTATGGTGGTTTGGGTTATGGCTGGTCGGGTTGACATGATAGATTCTCACCCCTTGTAGTAGGGCTGGTAACCGGTCGGGTCAAGCCAAAATTTTGATCGACATGATGCCTGACCCCAAAATCTGACCTGATCTACTCCTCTCCCACCCACGCACCCACCCTACTTATTGGGTCGCTCCGATGTGACATGATTTTTTTTCAGACCCGAAGGTTGGGTTGGATGTCTCTTGCTCGACTTCTGATGGGTGAGTTTAGGTGCCTATCCCAGTAATATAGGGAGTTGTGGTCTGGTCGGATGTCTCTTGCCTGACTTATGATGGGTCGAGTTTAGGTGCATCTCCCAGTAAAGTAGCGGGTTGACCCGACCCGTTACAGCCCTACCTTGTATTTTGCGAAGAATTATAAGGTGGGAAATTGGCACATCCGACAATCAGGGTTATGAACTTATTATTACAAGTGTCGGCGCCAAATCTTGGAAGCCTGCTGAATGGATACGAGGGTCTGTCGAAACGTTTGGTATCCAAGTTTCCTCTGTGGATAAAAAAATATATGACGTGCCTCAATCCGATTGGCTCACGTGACTATCATTAATTCAACAACCAGATAAGCAAATGAAGGCCATATTCTTTCGATTTCCCTTCCACCTGTAAGTGGTTTGTTGTAGTTAAGCGAGCGAGAGAGAGAGAGAGAGAGAGAGAGAGAGAGAGAGAGAGAGAGGAATAACAGAGAATCTGGGTTCTCTCTCATGGCACCCGCTCTAACCTCAAATTCCTTTCTCCTTACCCCAACGCCTCGATCGAGAAGGCAAGCTCTCAAGAACCTGAAACCGACATTTAGATTCTTGGCCAAACAGAACGGACCTATCCCCCCCTTTCGGATCGGCAAACAGGAGGAAGAAGACTCGAATCAAACGCAAGGATCAAAACCTAAAATCCCCTTCTTCTTCGATTTCGTACCGGATGCTAAGTCACTTGTACCAGTTCTCAGCAAGCCGTCCACGTCTCTATTCATCGGGAACCAGAGGCGAAAGGATCCGCAAACAGTGTTTGTGGCGGGAGCTACAGGGCAGTCAGGCATTCGCATCGCTCAGACGCTCGTGCGGCAAGGTTTCGTGGTCAGGGCCGGTGTCCCTGCCCTTGCTGCCGCCCAACAGCTCGCCCAACTAGCCGCCACTTACAAGGTCAGTAACAGCACCTGTTTTTTATTTTTTCTAGAAAATGATGAATTTAACAATAACATTTTTGAAAGCATAAGAAAGGTATTCGAACCTAAGAATCAATGATTATAGTATAATATTAATGATTACTTTTAAACTCATCCTACCCTTAATGAATCAAGTTCTTTCTCACTTGATAGTAGTTAATTACGAATTGCAAATTAACCCATATTCGAAATAGTAACTTAGCTAAAAACCATCTACATTCTGTTTCTACCAAGTCTCTAACATTAAAATCATCCAAATCCACCTTCACTTCAGTTAATCTCTTCCAAACAATCAAAGCGCTTAAACGCAGTGGAATCCACCTTCCAAAACGCGGAAGCCATCGCCAAAGCCATTGGAAATGCCGGAAAAGTCGTTGTCACAATCGGCCCATCAGAAAATGGGCCAACTAACGAGGTCACCACCGCCGACGCTTTACAAGTGATCCAAGCAGCCCAACTCGCCGGCGTGACACACGTGGCAGTCGTCTACGTTTCCAGCTCGCCATCTATGACTTCCACTTACAACGTCCTCGATGGAATTTCTACTTTCTTCTCCAATATTTTCTCCCCATCACAGCCTCCAACGGTAACGGAGTTTCTGGCCAAGGTCGTAGAAACCGACATTAGCTATACGTTTATAAAAGCGACGGTAACGGAGGATTTCTCGACGGAAAAGTCGTACAACGTGGTCGTATCGCCGGAAGGGTGTGCGGGCGGCCCAAACGACTATAAAGTAATGTAATGTATACGACTGACAAATTACGATACGATATTCGACTAATTTTTGTCGTCTCCGATATTCCAATTTTTTTGAAAGGAGATATTTCATATTGTTTAAACATTACATTGTAGGTATCTGAGTGGCAGTTGGCGTCGCTCGTGGCCGATATTTTCTCCAATACCTCCGTAGCCGAAAACAAGGTACACTCACCATTTCCGATAAAACACCATAGCACGGATTGACTCACTTCTCAAATATCCTACCGTTTAAATTGAATCCTAAAAATATAGGGTCCAGCCAATAGCACTCCAAAATTATGCTGTTACAATTCATTTAAAATACGGACTTGTCTCACATCTTAATACTATCTAAGCCGTATGGTATGAAGGTCATAATCTAAAAATCTTTAGTGTAAAAGATTGACACAAAACTTTATCTTTATCTTCTAATTCAACGCAGTTAATCTTTAATTTAAGTGAATGCCTTCGACTGCAATCAATTAGATGAGAGTGATATCCTGTTTTGTGCCGAAATTTTTCTTTAACTATATTTATATCACCACCTCCAAATCAAACGGATTAGACTGCGTTTGAAACGCACAAGTCCAAAAAATACAACTATATTTTTAAATGGGTTACAATAGCATAATTTTGGAATACCATTTGCTAGACCTTGATATATAATATGCAAGTTTAGGTATCAAAGCACTGTTCTTAGCCTCTAACAAGTAAACGCTCCATTTTCAGAGTTATGAACAATCTCATAACTTTTTTTTACGTGTGTAAAATTCTTTATGATGCCCTAGTATTTTCAAATAGGGATAATGCTCTTGACCTACATTTAAATAGCAAAATTATCTTTAAGTGGTCTTATACTATTATTTTAAAATTTCCATCTTACATTATTAAAGTGTGGTATGCTATTATGCCGCTTGGCATGTATCTGTGAACAATCTAAATTGTCCAAGTGACAATCTATCATTGAAACATTCTTGGCCAAAAAATCATGTCAGGAAGTGGATGTGAACCATCCGATTGGAGAACTTTGCTATCAGTCATTAAGAAATAAGAATAACGGCTGATATTAGAGTGCACAAATCGAATAGTTAAGATCTCCCAATGAGTGTGACTTTTGAGCACAATGCCTTTCAATGTATAATCTATCATTTTGACGGTATGGATGGTCTGCATCTTAAACTATTAATGGCATAGGATCATTTGGTGTTTAAATGACAATCAGGAGAGTCAAGTCATTTCAAATAAGGACTTGACACTCTTGACCGACATTTAAATACCAAAATAGTGTTTAATTGATCTTACAGTTGCAATGGTTCAAGATGAGGGTGATCTGTACCGTCAAAATGATAGATTACAAGTTGAAGTGCAACAAGTCCAAAAACGGTGTTTCATGGGATTTAAACCATCCGATCTGTTGACTATAAAGAAGTTCATCAATTGGATAATTTACATCCACTTATAAGCATATTTATTTGGGTTGAGAAATATTCCAACGATAGATTGTCACTGGGACAATTTCGATTGGTCATAGATGTGCTCCGTATGACAATGACAATTCAAAGCATCAATAATATGAGAATAAAGGTATAATTTTAATGGTGTAAGATCATTAAAGCACCGTTTTGGTGTTTAAATGTAAGAAACCAATATCCCTTCAAATAAACATTAGGTTGTGTTTGGGTTAGCTCTTATAAGAGCAGAAGCAGCTCTTTACCTGCTCTCTGTCAGAGCAGATAAAATCTGCTCTGATAGAGAGCAGACAGAGAGTAGTTTTATCACTTAAAACAGCTCCCCGCAAGAGTAAATGGGGTGAGGAGATGTGTTACCAAACATGAAAGTAGTTCTCTGTTGGAGCCAAAGAGCAAAAGAGCAGCTCTTTGCCTTGAAAGAGCTAACCCAAAGGCAGCCTTAGTTGTTCAGCTAATATGCAAAGCTGGTAGTAGTGTATGCATAGCATGATATACTGCAGACACAGCCTAATGACCACCCACCAAAGGATTGTGGCAACAGTCGACGACTTGGGTATGCTTCCAGGGTTGTGAGTTCGAGTCCTAGCTTGGGACACCCTATTTTATTAAAAAAAAGTATCCTATCAACTTATTATTATAGTCAAAGAAAGATTTGACCAGATTTTTTTTAAGAGTTTGTTTACAATGGGTGTCCACCCATCATGTGCGGTAAAACAGTCCACATGTCTGTGTGCTGTATGATGTGCATGGACTTCCATGCCCTAAATGTCCGTGCACATCACACAATCACACAAATGTGTGAACTTCAGCTTCCGCCCCTCATGGTCTTTCTTTAATGAATGGTGTAGACAAACTCTTGTTTTAATGTGGATTCCACCAGGCCCCCTAGGTGGATCAAAGTTCTCAGCAATGCTTTTTCAGTTATTAGGATTCTTTGCCTCAATGAACTCAAGAAGTCGAATGGTGGAAAATGGAAATCCACTGATGCCTGAATTTTTGGTCGTGCTACAGAACACCCCCACTCTCACCCTCGTTTTCTTCTTTGAGGAAGGGAAGCAACTATTAGAGCGAATTCAGCTTTTTTTCATGGCTTGTTGAACTCTACCACCCTTACAATTAATTTGAATGAAGTCTCCAATTCAACTTAGACTTCAATTACTGTAAAAGCTGAACATTTAAGATATTATGATCAGGTTGTCGTAGTTTCTACGAGCCCCTCAGCTCCCTCAAAGCCTGTCGATGAACTATTCAGGTAAATGTGGGTTTTTTTTTTTGAATTTCTAAATGAAGTTTTGGAGATACCCATCTTAATATCTGAAGGAATTTCCTTATTGTTCTCTGTTCTTCAGTGCCATTCCTGAGGATGGACGAAGAAAAGCATACGCAGAAGCTCAGGCCAAGGCAAAAGCAGAGGAAGAGGCAATGAGAGCTTCAGAAAGAGCCCGTGAAGCAGCTGAGGCTGCCAAAAAACTTGAACAAGAGGTGAAGAAGTCAAAGAAAGGTGAACAAACCGTCACTCTCGCGGAAGAAGCCAGAGAAAAAGCAGAAGCTACTGGGTCTTCTCTAGAGAGCATCTTCAGTAGAGCTAAAAATATAGGCGGTGGGTTTTCTTGGGACAAGCTGAGCTCTCAGATATCAGCATCAGAGATAGAAGAAGAAGCTGTTGAAGCCCCAGAGAAAGAAGAGGCTTCTCTAGAGAGCTTCTTGAATAGAGCTAAAAATATAGGCGGTGGGATTTCTTGGGAAAAGCTGAGCTCTCAGATATCAGCTCAAAAATCGAATGAGAAACCGAAAACTCAGGTAGCAACTTCTCGGGGCGTGGCCAGGGCTCGAAGATTGCCGCCGAAGAAGGCAGTGATCAAACAAACTTCTTCGAAAACAAAACCAAAAAAGGCAGAGCCGAAAACAGAGGTGAACAATGTGTTTGGTGGTCTGTTTAAGCAAGAAACCATCTACATAGACGACGACTGAGAGGTCCTCACTTCTCACAGAGGTCGAGTTGTTTTTCGTTTTCACCACTAGATCAAAGAGAGTGCATGGTGAAGGCTATTTTTCTGCAAATATTTGTAATATCTTTCGCTACAAGATTGAGTTATCCAACCCATGGATCTAAATATCGGACGAAACAGATACGGTTTCATCTGATACGTATCCCTAAACCCTAAACAGATACGTATCATCTGATATGTATCGGTTTCAGGGGTGCCCGAGATCAAAGTATAAAAAATTGACTGATACCGATACATATCAGCGATATATATCGGTTATACATATCAGCGATATATATCGGTTTCTTGGCAAACCCATATGGCAAACCCATATGTATCAGCTCGGATACATATCACATATCCTCCGTGATAAACCTTTGCCATAGTGGTGACCAGATGAGCTGGTAACCGGTTCAGCCGTTTAGAGTTGGCTTCTTCCAAGCTATGCAAGCTGACCTGACATGATTAGAAGGCAAAGCAAATCACTTCCGGAATCTTTAGTCTTTTGGGCACCTCTATTCGCGCCCATTAGTTTGTTGAAAGCGCCCACATCCCAGATCGCTTGAAACTATTGATTGTGTTGCATCAACTGATGGGAGTCACCTGTCGTACACTAATTTTTGTATTGCATGTGTCACTCATCCCAAGAGAATGACCGTCAATCATATGGCACACATCACGCTCACACATGATTTTAGTGGCATTTTTGGGATCCGTGACACATACAATCATAAACGAATCATCGGGTAGGTGTGACATAATCTCAAAATCTATTGTCTGAAAGATCAAAGTGAAACACGACCCTTGTTATCTAATCTGACACAATCAATGGTTTTCAAGGGATGTGGGCGCTTTCAGCAAGCCAGTGGGCACGAACAGAGGTACCTGTTTGCAAACCACTGGGTTGTGTTGTTTTGTTTCTGAGCTGTCAACACCATGTCACATCAACCTTGCATTTGTCCATTCAAATTAATTTGGAAGAAAAAAGTACCGCTAACTATCATTTTCTTTGGTTTTTATTTTTATTGCTGTAATTTATATTTTGTTACACAAACCCTTCAATTCAAAATCGGCCAATTCATATCTGTCCACTACAGACTGATATTTGATTTGACACTTTACCCAAGACGATAAATATAGTATTTATCGGACACCCTTAAAAACAAATAATTTATTGTCTGATACGGATAATGTATCGTCCATATCAGACAATAATTTCAAATAAAATTTAAGAACGGATGTCTGTGGCTTAAAAATGGACGTCCGTGGGTTCAAAACTGACTTTTGCGAAAATTTCAAAAAAATAAAATAAAAATTATATAAGGCCTATACACTGTAATGGCGAAACACGTTTCAGTTATAATGGTACTACGTGCGTCAGTCTATTGTTTGATAGTGTATACAGTGAAATGCGTATTAGCCTGAAACGCGTTTAAATGTTGTTTGTTAGTATGAGCTTGTAACAACCTATTACTTAAATTTAACAATTTCATTGCCCCTGAGATCTGTGTAACTTTTTAACTAAATTTAATTGACAAGAAAAGATCTCTGCAAGTGGTGATGACTTTGAAAACCCCATTTAACAACAAAAATAGCAAAAACATAAGAAGCCTTACCCATCTGAGTTGCAAAAGCTCGCCGGAAGAAGGTGATTGAAGGTGTCTGATCATCTTTTTGATTTAATGAAATGGGATTTTGAGATTCTTGATTTGGTGAGATGGGCTTTTGAGATGAGAGGTTGACTTGCGTGAGAGATGGAGATTGGGGTTCTATAGTCTTTAGAGAGGCAAAATCGGAGATCTAGAGGTGAGAGAGAGAGGCGAGAAGGGAGGAATTGGAGAAGGGTTGCTAGCGAGTAGAGGAGTATGAGTAAGAGCTTGATTTTTGCAATGCAATTGCAGACTACGTCAATGAATATCTTCTTCTCTCTTTGCGACTCTTTCTCTTTCGGTTTCTCTAATTTTCTCTCTCTAGCTTTCTCTCTCTAACTCTGCATTTTTCTCTGTGGTTTATGACTTTCTGCACTTTAGAGAAGAAAGTGGATTCTCAGGAGTAAATAAAGATGCATAATTGATTTTATGTGAATGGGAAGGTCTATTGCAATTGCCTATGGAAAGAATTAATAAAAAAAAAAAGTTGCCAATGGAAGGAGGGAGGAAGAGCCGTTAGGGTCTTTTATTTGGGATGTTAGATCTTGATAAGAGGCGAAACATGTAGTGGAGATTGCATACGAGGGATTGGCTTTGCTGTCCCTTTTGACTACGCGTCGTCTAATCAACATGTTCGATCAAAGTTGCAATCAAACAACATTTTTGCTATTGACTATATAATTGTATCGCGAAACGCGTCTTCGAGACTCATTATGAGCATCAAACAATCCCTTAGTCAAAGACATATGATCTAATGGTAAAGTTAAAATTTTTCGATTTTGAAGAATTTGCTGCAAGATGCACATGAATGATTGACTTTCACATCTCCCATTAAAGTTAAGGACTGTGATCTGGTCAAACGAGTTAAACGATGATTGGTACAGGGGGTTCAATATCAAGGCCAGTGATAAGATCCTTTCATGAGGGCTCAAAATTTGGTCCTCCTGCTCTTCAAACCATTGGATACTTCGTTTGGAAAACATTTGATTTCTTTGCACCACCTTCTCCGAGAGAATGGTTTGAAACAAGGATCAAAATTTTGGTTTTGGGTATGGCCGAAACCGATAATTTGACCGAAAATTTGAAATTTCGCCCATAATTTTGAGGCTTGGCTGACATTTTGGCCCCAATTTTGTTTAATTTAAAAAAAAAAAATAAAAAATACATGAGATTGCAAATTATGTGTAGGCCGATACAACGAAACCGATATATAGGTGGCTTCATTTCGGCCATGGCTGAAACCGATACATTTCGGCCAAATAATTTGAATTATGCGCCAAAATTTTGAACCACAGTTTGAAAAGCAGTAGGATCCTTCTGAGGCACTTGCTTTTCAGAATGCTGGGTGATGGTACAACCATTAAGTTGTGGAGGAGTTGTGGGTCGGTCCTCGACTCTACGGGGACATCTACGCGTTGATTAGATTAAAAAACAAATATTGATTAGGTTAAAGAACAAATCTCTAGCGGACTGTCTGATTAGATTCAAGAACAAATCTTTAGCGGACTGTTTTTCTTTTAGTGAGGGTATTCTCTCGTGGAACTTCCATCTTAGAAGAAATCTCAGTGGGGTTGAATTGGTCAATTGGGAGGAGTTGATGGGTGATCTCCTAATGGTCATAGAGTTTTGTTAGATTTTTCTAACTACTATTATCAATGTATTGACTGGTAGACGATGAGTTATCAATCTAAATTAAGAGGTTGTTATTTATAGTGAATTTTTATAGATGACAAGTATAATTGGGTCTTCTAATTTAAGCATGATTGTAATTTAGAATCACATTATGAATAGAAATCCTTGATGGGTAGGATATACATAACACTAAATATATAAGGGATGTACGATCTCAGTTCTTGCTTCAACACAAACTCGTCGTCTCTCATGAAACTCGCATCTCCATCGTGCTATAAAGTTGACAGTGAAGAAGAGGATTGAAGATTATTGTCATCGAAGAAAGTTCGGATCCAAAGATGACATATAACCAAGGTACACTAACACATACATCGGTTCTTTAGCCAAAAATCTAATAAAGTTTAATGTAATAATTGATATAAGAGCTTCAGGTTGAGATTAAAGACGATCAAACGTGTTTGAACGGCTCTGATCTTTAAAAGGATGAAGTATTTTGTATTATTCAAAATCCTTTGTTGTTCTTTTGAATGTTGGTACACTGATTCGTTGGTGCCGTCAATGATAGCAAGATGCACAATAGTTTTAATAGGTGTTTTGGTATTGGCCGAAACAAACGATGACTCTTACCGTCGCTCATAGCTCGTGAATGCCAGTGCACCATTTTGTCTAGTGATTTCCTATGTTTTCTCTGCTAGAAAGGGCTTGGTCTAGAAGGTGATTAAGAGTTTTGAGTGTTTCGGATGGCACCTATTATTATAGGTCTTCTAATAGGACAAAAGAAATAAAATACTTTATATTTCTTTCTTTGTTTTGGATTCCGTTGAAACCTCGATCATAAAGGCAATGGGTCAAATCTATGTTTTGAGAAACACTATATATTAATAACTTTATATGTTAAAAATTATATAAAGGGTAACTTATTTTGTCTTTTAGGCACTTGTTATTACAAGCTTATTTAATATAGCGGCCACTTTAAGCTCTTTTTCCTGGAATAGCAAATTCCAAATTAATGAATGCCATCAGTGGCCACGATTCATTCCAGAAAGTGTATAGTAAATGTTGACATCACAACTGTAGGGATTACTTTTATCCAACGCTGATGAATTACTTAATGTTATGTGATGATTATATTTTACTATGTATTATTTTGTGTGTGAGTACTGCTAGCGTATTGTGACTTGACCCTAATGGAGAGATATAATTATGTAAATTGCTTTTCAATAAAATTACATTAGTTTTATTTTTTTTATTATATTCATTGACATAATTTAACTCTTGCGTAAAACACTATAAATATAATCTTGTGAAATAAATAATTACTATAATTGTCTGTAGATATAATAAAGGCATTAATTATTGTACAACACTGAACCCATCTTTTTTTACTAATATGATTGGTAGAATTGAATCTTTGAGTGACTCAAAATATAATAAATGGAAGGAGCAAGTCTAAATTGTTCTATGTTGCATAGATCTTGGCTATACTATACGATTTGATAAACCCACAGTATTCACTGCGAATGCCTCAGCTGATAATCTAAAAGTGAATAATACAGATTTGAAAAAGTGGGATATATTAAATCGTATGAGCCTTATGATCATAAAAAGTTTCATTATTGATGCGATCCGAGGAGGTATTCCTAACCCACACAATGCAAATGAATACATGCAAGTCATTTAGGAACAATTTCAGGGGACTTGTAAGGCACTTGTCAGTAGTCTTATTATTTTTTGAAAGAAGGTTATATTAAGACGGAAAGAGGATGATCCAGAAATAGGGGATTTGTGAGAAACAAATCATCCTCAAAACAAGAGAAGAGATAAAACATGGTCCAAAAATAAAACCTAAAAGATCCCAACACAACCCAGTAAAATCCTAAGCCGAAACAATTTAAAGAAGGGAATTGATTCCTTTCGCCACATCTCTCAATCTTAAACCCCAAAGGACACGGAGATTCATATTAAAAAAGCCCGCTGCAATAGCCCATTCAGCAACATGAAGGAGAATTGATCGAAGGAGAGCCTCGGAGCCTTTGCTAAAATTCTTAAACACCATGTTGTTTCTTTCATTCCAGATGCCTCACATGGCAGCAAAAGGATCAAATTCCCACAAAATATTGTCGATGGAGGAGAAATGCCCAGGAGCCCATTTACCAAGTAACTGCTCAACAGTGTTTGATAGGTGACTTGACTAGTAGTCTTATTGTTAAAATGTGAATCATGAAATATGATGGTCATAGTGGAGTATGAGAGTATATTATGAGAATGAGTGACATGATGATTCAATTGAATAAAATGGACATGAGTTTTTATAAGGGTTATCTTGATCACTTCATTATGACTTCTTTTCCTTCACAATTTAGCTCGTTCAAGAATAATTATAACACGTAGAAAGAGAAATAGAAGATGAACGAGCTAATCGCTCACTAGTTTCCAAAAAGAAGAAAAACTTAGGATTGAAAAACCTGAAAGTGCTCATTACGTTGTTCTTGGACCATCAAAAAATTTTAAGAGAAAAAAGTGATCATATAAAGAAAAGAATATGAAAGCTTATCAACTGAAAATAAAATAAGGAGAAGCTAGCGGATCTACTTATGACATCAAGTGTTACTTTTGTAAGAAAGATGATTAGAAATAAAGAGTTTGACTAGTTAAGAAAACTAATGACCTAGTCTTTTTGTATTTTGAATTACTTTATATTGATGTTTCACGCAATACTTTATTGATAGATTATAGTGCAACTATTCACTTGAGTAATTAAATGTATAAATTTCGATCAAGCAGGAAGCTAAGTAAGGTGAACGGATCATCAAACTTGAAAATAAAGTAAAAGCAGACGTGGAAGCTGTTTGGTTTTTAAAATGTACCCTTGCAAGTGCACAAGATCGATTGTGGCACGGGAAAATCAAGGGTGTCGAATCCACAGGAAAACGTGAAATTTAATTAATCCTTAAAGAGATTTAAAACACCCAAGGAAGTAATAAGAGAGAAAGTTCGATTTGCCAAACAATTACCACACTATTATATATGCAAGACAAATAAACTAATCTAAGTAAGAATAATTTCTGATAAATAAAGAGACAATTTTAGGAATGATCAAGGAATTTGCTATCTCAGATTTGTAACCTTTCTACCATTAAATCCATAATTTCATAACACATCAATCACACCATCATTTATCTAGAAACATGAATCGTAAGAAAACGTGATCATCGATTCGGCATACCCTATCTAAAAATGATGACTCAACCTATCATTGCGGTATAAATCATGTAAAAAGCATAGCGTATCTCAGGATTCTTAAATCACAACAATAAGCAAATAATCACTCTACAGCCTAGATCGACCTGCAGGTACAAATCTAGAGATTATGATTGTTGATAACCTAGATCAACGGTCATAATAAAGCATTCAAAAGATATTCAATTAAACACACTTTTTAGTAAAATGATTCCATGATGAACAAAGAAATTGTGGAGTTAATAATAAAAATATTACTTATCTGGGGATCACATCCTCCTTGAATAAATGTTTTAGCCACTCATCCTTGATGTGCAATCACGTTATAAACTCGAATCCATTCTCTTAAATACACACTTTTTATTTATCACCAAAAATCTCTTTACAATGCTTTTCCTAAATACAATTTATGATTTTATAAATTGTAAAAGAAAAGAACTGTAAAAGCCTAAATACAGTCTACCCAGAGAAGAAGAATCCTAGAGGAGAAAAGAGAGAGACTAAAAAGAGCGAATAACCTTAAAAAATAGAACCTAAAAAGAGAGCCCTCAAAACAAAGCCGTAGCTTTGTTTTTATAGGAGCCGATAAGACAACTTCCATAACATTCTCAATCGATTGAGAATCTTTTCTCAATCGATTGACTCTATATTTTCTAAAATTCAGATTTGAAATCATATTTTAAGTAGAGGGAAAAGCTGCCTTTATGGTCAATCGATTGAGAATTGGTTCTCAATTGATTGACATATAGGAGTAAGGTCTTCCTTCTTCTGATGAATGCTTAAGCCAATCACTTGCTTTCACAAATTTTGATGTTTTTGTTGACGTCTTGGTCCACTGTTCCTGTGTAATATTTAATTATTCTCTTTTATGCTCTTTAAAGATCCAACGATCAGAAACACCTGCAATCACTAAAACTATATAACAACCATGAGATGCTTTTATTGGATAGATAAATGTAAGAATTAAGGTACGAAATATAGTCACATTTCGACACCGATCACACCCCCAAACCTACACTTTACTAGTCCTTGAGCAACGATAATAACTAACAGTTTAATAAATAAAATGAATGCCACTTTCGTAGGGAGCACAATTGCACTTAGCCTATGTAACAAGCCTTTAAACCCTTAGGTGATCCCTAGTGGAGGAGTTGTGTTTCCTGAAGGTTTTCAGTGAAGGTACCTACAAGCTTCATAAACTAATAATTTCCAGAATTGAAGTCATGCCCTTAAATGGTCCAATGTCCGTGAATAACTTTAAGATGCGTCTAGCCATGCTCATTTTAT